>JASDQU010587365.1:16323-34196 GCA_032191745.1 Picea mariana | reverse complement strand
AGGAAACATAAAAAGAAAGGGGAAACACAAGGAAAAATCAGAAAGTCTAACTTAGTAAGGTATCTAGCATTAAAGAACCTTCTAAATTAAACTGAACTAGTAAATTTATAATGGGGAAAGTCATTAAAACCTGTAAGGGAATTTAGGGACACCTAGGAGCGATTATAGGAATGAATCTAGGTGGGTGAGGGAAATAAGGGTAATTAATTAATTAATGAAATTAATTTATGGAGGAATGAAGGAGATAGGTGACACATGTACGAGGAGGATTTTTATGAATTAATTTTTAAACATTAAATAAAATGGGATTTTGGGAAAGTAAAGGACTTGGAAACTCTATATAATTGAGGGAGGAAAATGATGATAGATCTCTTCTATTTGTGTAACGTTACGCTGGAGAAATATCTACTTGACTGACTTAGCTTGTGGGAGTTGGGATACCCAGCTCGGTGAGGAGTGTTAGCTCGGCCTTGCGAGGCGAGCTGGGAGCTAGTTGATTCTTTGGTTAGTGTGCATGTCCCCTTTGCGGCTCGGGGGGCTAAGGGGGAAGAAGAGTACCCCTAGCGTTGGCTAGGAGGTACCGGTGAAGTCTCATCGGTCGACAAGAGGGAGTTGAATGGAGCGCACGAAACATCAACTAAGAGCGGGTGATTGGGAAACGATATGCTTCCTTTATTTTTGTGTGGTAGATTGTTAGTATGATTTATGCCTTCAGTTTTGTATGCTTAATTAGGTAAGGGATATGATAGTCTTAGCGTTCTAGTTGATGACTGAAATTTCCCCATAGCCTTAGCTTGTTGTTGATTGATTTCCCATGGCCTTCAATCCCTGCATGTCTTGACCGTCCTAAGGTTATTTTTATTGCGATGATTGCGGTTTATTTTTTCCTTCATCCCTAGCTCATCAATCTGCGCTCGAGCAGTCGGCTAGGAGCTTGATCTATGGTCGTCGCTTCGGCGTTAATAGACCTATGGATCTCAACACCTTGCTTTTCGATACGTGGATGATGAGCGAAGGATGTTCTTGTCAGTCATCTACCTCTGTTGTTGTCCTTGGATGATTGTTGGTCTTGCGCCTTGATGCATTTAATTAACCCTACAAAATTTGATTGATGGAAAAGTTTTCTTTAAACTCTACGTTTTTGTATCTCATTTTTATATCTTGGTGGACATTTCCTGCGTTTCTATATCTCGTTTGGTTTTCTTGGAAATTACTACTTCTTCGGCTTCATTTCGTTTGACTTGGGGGTTAATTTTTCCCAACAAACCTTTTTTTTTCTTTCTGGTCAGTTGTTTAGATTTCCAAGTGCTCGACAAGCTACAAGATTTTCATTTTAGACAATCAATGTATATTATTTAAGATGAATTTTCCTTCTGGGCGTTTTATTTGAATGTTTAATACTCTGCGATTTTCTTTTCGCATTTCTGGGCGTTTTTTTTTTTTTACTTTGTGATTGCACTTGGTGTTGATACCCTGCCTCACCATGCTACCCAGCAAGTTACACCTCAACAATTATTACATTTTAAGTCAGGTAGATTTTAAGACGGTAGCAATTTATTATGGGCTAAGTATTGCAGTAATTCCATTCCAGTTTTTATGTAAAGTGTAGCAAGGATTTCTTTAGACAACGAGTGTTCTTTGATTGCACACAGGCAACAAATTCCATTCAGTTAGCGCCTCCTTTACTGACTGCATATTCCCCCCTGTGTCTGCGATTTTACATTATGTATGGTTTGAATTCAGACATGTCGGCGTTTGGTTGAGTTTACATTTCCTTTATTGGGACTCCAACCTTTGTTTTACTCCCCGGATTATATTTACATTAGTGTTTTGTACCCACGAACTTGCTGTGAAACTTTACTTCTGTGAATTGTAAACTTAACAAAATTATAGCTCAGCTATATTCTGTGATTGGTAACCTTGATTTATACCTCTGTTGTGACACTACAAATTGTTGAGAAACCATACCTCTGATGCCATGTACGAATTCACTGTAACACCCTACCTCTATGACTTGTAACCTTAATTTTTAATTCAGCAAATTAATAATCTTTTATTTGAAACAGTGTAATTGTTGTGACCCTTTACCTTCTGTGATTGCAACCTGATTTTACATATGCATTTGACGGTGTATAATTGGAAATTTGCCCAACTTATGAAGTCTGCATTCTTTTTTATTTTGTTGGGCATTTACCATCTTTAAAGACCCAATTGTTGCCTGGTGTATAACTAGCAATTTGCCAAACTTATGAAGTCTGCATTCGTTTTTATTTGCTAGGCGTTTTCCATCTTTAAAGACCGAAATTGTTGCCTGGCGTATAACTGGAAATTTGCCCAACTTATTAAGTCTGCTTCATTTTTATTTTGTTGGGTGACTTGCCACTTATCTATGTGTCTTCCTGTCTCTTGCCATCCTTGTCTTGACAACCCTGTGCTTTGTCGATAATGTGATGTATAGCTTGATTTATAAGGCATTAATCTCATTGAATGTATAGTGACTTTCTTGTAACAGGTAGCTTGAAGTATATGGAATTTATATATCATAAGGTATAGCTTGGTTTTTATGTAATGTATAACTTGATTTAGATAGCACTCTTTAATAGCATTAATTCTCGTTGATTAACATCGAGGTTACCCTTATTCATAAACAACAAGGTAGCATTAAAATTTCTTTGATTAACGTCTTTTGGCTTTTATTCACCACCACATAACAACATAAAATGGCATAAAGGATAGCATTGAAGTGGCTTTATTAATAGACATCGATCCCATTCAGGATTAGCCCTTCTAGATAATATGTCGATCCCTTTTTTTTTAAGCAGCGTGGAGCACCTTAAAATGTTAGGTAGATCACTTATTTTAATGGATAGCTTTTAATGGTTGATAAGCGTTTTGGATTTGGTTAAGTGCCCTTATTAGCGCGTGTTATGATAACATATTTGACCTTAGTAGCTTGGTAACAGTTCAACCTTCGCACTTAGACTTCTGGTTTATCAGTTATGGTATGGGTTGTTGGAGGAATTGGGTAATAGATTGAGCTTTTCCTTTGATTGTAGTCATCTCGCGTTTGGGCGAACCATTGATTAGGGTATGTGTGTAGCCTTATTGTCAGTTTTTGGCTCCTAGTGTGTCAGAGTTATCTAGAGTCCTTGGTCCAGATAGGATATGTAGCGCCAAGGTTATAGACGTGTTTATCACCTCGGGACAACATGACTTCTGATGAGGGGATCATGGTGCACCCTATTGGATAGCGGTGAATGATAACTTGGTCGGAGTCGGTGCCTTCCGTGTGAGTGTTGTTGAGCGTTGTAGGTTTTCTTTTGGTGCATGGGTTGAATGGTCCCTTAGCTAAGGGAGGGGGATGGTGTCCCTTAGCTGGTAGGTGTGGTCATGTTTTGTCTGGCGGGTAGTTGTTTCCATTGTTTCTCTACGCATGTTTCGCCCAGTTGCTCTCGCGCTAGTGCGTGGAGTATTATTTTCTTGTTTCCTGGACTGTGTTCTTGAGTTTGTCGTCTTGGTGTGGTTAAACTGTTGTTGTCATCGCCTTCTTGCCTAAAAACAAAAAAAAAATTGCACTTTTGCTTCGCTTGTAGTCGTAACGAAGGGCTCGTTACAATTCCAAATGAGCTATGGTGCCCTATATTTATACTGCTCCTTCTTAGCTATCTGGGATGACTTATCTTCCTAGAGGCTAAAAACTCAATATTAATTATTCTCTTTAGTTGACTTGTGTTCTAGGGTTATGTCCAAGGCTTTAGGGTTTCTCTTTCTTCCTGGAATATTCTAGTCTCATCAAAGGTTACACATGGAGGTTAATACCTTCCGCAACTACCATAATATCAATTCTCCCTCCTAGCTAGGGAGGTATAGAAGACAATGGTCTTGAGCACAAAAATACCATTCAACCGATAGCATCAACATAGCCACACATTCTATCTCATGATAAAATCACGAGCACCATCCTCACTATCCAATTAGATAATCTCCATGGAAATCAGAATAATGCCATCCAATAGAGCACTACTGTGTCTATTCATAGTAGTATACAACTACTATCTGATGGTACAAAACCACTCTCAGTAGCACACTGCTTCTAACCAATGACCCATAGTCACTATCAGTGGATCACATCCACCATAGTAGCATACAACTACTATCCAAAGACATACAGTCTCTACAACAATCATATCATCTATTATCAATATGCATAAACAATATCATGATATGAACTGAGTCATCTGGGCCATTCTTCTACTCACATATGTGAGATCTGGAAGATCATCTTCCCTCAAAAAATAAAACATCAGCCATGGGATATCTGGACTATTCTTCTCAAGCATAGAAGAATATTTTTCCCTGATTTATGAGCTTGGACCATTTACCTAACTGGGCCATTTCTTCAACACTAATTGCAACCTAGAGAGAATGATTTTTCCCTAGGGAATGATTGTCTGGACCATTTCCTAAGAAAATGAATTTCTTGTACCAACCTCCAAAACATACCATTCTTCAAAACTGCTCACAACTGTGAACTTCGAAAAAATGATTTCCCGGTGAGGCAGGCCATTCTACTTGAACACTACTCAGAGTCAATGCCAAGAAGAATGATTGTCCTAGACCATTCCCCCACACTAGACACAAGGGGAATCACTGTCTATGGTACATCAACAATCTATCGGACCATTTTCATTACGAAAATGACTGTTCGATTTGGACCATTTTCCGAACTGAAAAATTCATGTTCGTCAGAATCTCGAACCACTTTATGGACTAGAAAGGAACTGCCCAACCTGGACCATTTTACAAAATGGAAAATGACTGACCATGAATCAATAATATGTATCAGTGCTCCCTCCCAACCTGGGGAGACATCTCTTCCCTTTCAGCTAAGGGAGTGATCTCCACGA
Source organism: Picea mariana (assembly GCA_032191745.1). Lineage (NCBI taxonomy): Eukaryota > Viridiplantae > Streptophyta > Pinopsida > Pinales > Pinaceae > Picea > Picea mariana. The sequence continues at coordinate 29,289 of JASDQU010587365.1, read as the reverse complement.
GCCCCATCTTGCCCCATAAGTACACAAACTTTATCCTAGACAAAGGCTTTGTCATAATATCTTCTATTTGCTCATCTGTGGAGATATATTGGAGTTTCACTTCTCCTTCCTAGACTTTATCATGAATAAAATAGTATTTGATCTCAATAATTTTCGACCGGTCATGAAACACTAGGTGTTCTGATAGCCTCATACAACTTTGATTGTCACAGTATATTATGGTCGAATCTGGTACCTGATCAAATAGTCTAGAAATCATATTCCTCAACCATACTTCTTATGTACATGCCTCACATGCTATGATATATTATTCTTCTATTATGCTGAGTGCGACAGACTTGTGTTTCCTGTTGGCCCATGATATCATAGTAGAGCCCATTGTGAAACACATCCCTGAAGTACTTCTTCTGTATTCTGCACTCCTTGCCCAATCTGAATCTGTGAATCCATGAAGTTGTATATCACTGGATAAAGTGTACCTTAAACCATAGTTTATCGTCCCATGAATATATCTTAGAACATGCTTTGCAACTATCCAATGCTCATGTTTGGATTCCACCTGGAATTGGCTTAAGGTGTTTACAACAAAGCAAATATCTGGTCGATTATTCACTAGATACATCAACGACCCAATCAATTGTCTATATAGGGACGAGTCTACTAGATTATAATCTGAGTCTCTTACTTTTATTATATCTGTGGTCATAGGAGTAGCCATGGATTTGCAATCTATCGTTCCAAATTTCTAAAGAATCTTCACTGCATACTTTCCTTTTCCAAGGAATACTTCACCACGCTTTTTCCATACTTCTAGTCCCAAGTAATAGTTCATGAGACAAACATATTTCATATTGAAATCAGAAGCTAGTTCCTTATTACACTGGGTGATGAGAGACTTTGCACCTGTCAAGAATAATTCGTCAACATCTAGCAGTAGAATCACAAGTGCATTGTTCACAACTTTGTAGTAGAGATTTGGATCTGCATGGCTCTTAGAGAAACCAAGTCTTATTAAGTAGTTCTCTATTATGGCATACCAAGCTCTTGGAGCTTTCTTGAGTCCATACAGGGCTTTCTTTAATCTGCAAACATGAGTGTCTCTGGAATGTACTTCAAATCCTTGAGGTTGTTCAATGTATACTTCTTCTTCAATTCCTCCATTAATAAAATTTGTCTATACATCCATTTGATGTAGACTCCATCCCATGGATGCATCAAGAGACATAATGGCTCTAATAGAAGTATATCTGGCAATAGGATAAAAGGTTTCGTCATAATATTCTCCCTCCTAGTAGAACCCTTTATCTACGAACCTTTCCCTGTATTTGTCCATGCTCCCATCTGCTGCATGTTTGATCTTATAGACCCATTTTGAAGTTACCACTGATTTTATTTGGGTCTAGGCATGATTTCCCATACGTCATTTTTCATGATGGATTGGTGTTCTTCTATCATGGCTTATTTCCATTGTTTCTTTTGAGAGGATTCTTCAAATGTGGTGGGTTCTTCATTTATAATCTTTTTCATACATCCTGCATAGCTGGAGAATCTTTTGGGATTTTTTATTTCTCTGAAGGTGTTACTTGGGGATTTGAATATTTATGCTTCTTGTAGAGTAGCTTCAAGACAAGCTGGACGTTTTCTAGTTTTGGGTACAATGACTCATTCAATAGGTTCACATGTTTGCATTAGATGATCAAGTTTTTTTGTTTCTTCATTCTAACTTTCTGGAAGATAGGTGCTTTCTTCTTTAAGCTCTTCATATTCTTATTCTTCTATGGATTGTTATATAGATTTATTGAAAGCCATCTTCTCATTGAAGGTTACATCTCTGATGAATTCAATCTTATGTTGTTCTAGAATATAGATTATGTAGGCTTTGGATGATTCATTGTATCCAACAAATATGCCCTTCATTCTTGAGGGTTCTATTTTCTTCCTTTTATCCCTGGGGATATGAATGTAAACATGGCACCCAAAGATTATTAAGTTTTCCACATTGGGTTTCTTTTCTAAGAAGGATTCTTTTGGATTCATATCCTTTAATATGTGATGGGGACTTATGTTATGAACATATATTGTTGTCATGGTTGCTTCTCCCCATAAATAAATGAATAAACCTTGATCATTCATTAGTTCCTTCATGGTTTCCTCAATGGATCTATTATTCCTTTCTATTACACCATTTTTTTGAGGATTATGAGGAACAATTAGCTCCCTCCTAATCCCTGTTGATTTACAAAAGGCAAAAAATTCCTTGGATGCGTATTCTCCTCCATTATCTGTTCTCAAAGTCTTGATTTTCTTGTTTGTGAGGTTTTCTATTTCTGCTTTGAATTCTTGAAACTTGTTGAAAACTTCATCCTTTTTCTTCAAGAGATATAACCAAGTATTTCTTGAGTAATCATCTATGAAGATTACATAATAAAGAGAACCTCCTAGAGATTTGAATGGCATCGGATCACAGACATTTGAATGTATTAGATCTAGGATATCCTTAGATCTATTATTGTTGATTAAGAATGGCTTCTTAACATTTTTACCAAGAGCACATCCTCTGCAAATTCCTTCATGTGTATCTTGTATTTTTGGTATTCGTTCAACTATTTTCTTGAGAAAAGGTAATGCTTGATAGTTAATATGAGCATACCTTCTATGCCAAAGTTCATTGGGATTGACTTCATCATGTAAAAGAGCATCATCATTACGTTCTAGTAGTCTGTATAATTTGCCTTCACGAGTTCCAATAACTCTAGCATTTTCTATGTTGGAGTCTATAGAACAAGATAGTACTTCACCATCTACAAAGGCTATTTTATTTCCTTTGTCTTCTAGGAAATATATGGATAAACGGTTCTTTTCTAAACCAGGTACATATAAGACATTACTCAAATGAAAATTGTTACATGATTTCAATTTGACAAAGGTTTGACCAATTCCTTCGACTGGATAGGTGTTCTTGTCTCCAAGTTCTACCTTGTAGGATGTCTTCTTTTCATTCAAACTAGAGAGTCTGACCTGGTCTCCTGTGATATTGATCCAAAAAGATCTTTTAACAACAATGGTTGAGTTATTTTGCATCATTTATTTTACCATTTAGGAAATTAATGAAGGAGGAAGAATTAATGAGGAAACATAGCATCCATTAAGCAATATATAGATATGTAAATAAGCATGAATAACAACAAACCATAACAACAAAAGTTGATAAGGGAGTTTGTCAATCTCTCCTACATCTCTGGGCCTTTGTCTCAGTGAGTGAGGCTTTATTATTTATGTTCGAAGCTTTAAATGTACATCATAAAAGTGCCAATGGATTACAAAAATGATCTAGTTGTGCTCTGCTAGATCTCAAAAACCCATCAAAACTAACGACATTGAAAATGGATGAACGAAGCTCCCAGAAATGGCCCGCAAAGGTGCTCTCCTCAACAACTTCCCTGCATAAAAATGGCTTCGCCTCCACAATTCATCAACATTTCCCTGATTTGAACTTCTCTCCATGGCTTCATGAACATCTGATTTATATAGGCTTGAAGTTGGCAACAAAATACCAAATTCCCCCCAATATCTGGCCTCAAAAAGGGCCCAAGATCCTCCAAAAATGGATTAAATCTCCCAAAACTGGTTAAAAATCCATTAAAAATCTTAATATAATGTTTAAAACCCACTTTTTGGCAAATAATTAGGGTGCAACCCCCTTCAAGCGGGCCCCTAATCATCTGGGTACCCTCCATGTGGCCTTGGCCTGGTGTACTGGTCCTTAGCCCCCTTAACTGTCAGGCCCTGGTCATGTGACTTGACCATATGGTTGCCACCTATACCCCCACACGCCTTCACTGTTCTTGGCCCTTGGTTTCCATCTCCAGGTCACGTGCCCTGGTCAATGGGCTAGCTCTACCGATCGACGCTAACTTCATACATCCCGCAAAGCATCAAGGATCTGAGTCATATGAAATATACCACACTATTGGGGGCTAACACTATAATCCGCACCAAACAATTAACCACAATGCACATGGTATGGTTGCATGTTGGGGCTTAACTCCAAACAAAGCTACCCATAATACCATGCACCAAAGTATAGAGTTGGGTAAGGTCTTATGGTTCAGGTCATATGGATCGCGTCGGGGCTGGGGCTAGGCCCCAACCCTTAATCCACCTGAACTTACAATGCACTCAACTTTAAATATAAATTTTGCGCTATACATATCAAGTACCACCATGGGTGGGCTAGTAGCCCAACCCTTCCAGTGGCTCGTTGCCCGGACCGGAGGTCATGGGTTCAACTCCCCGAGAGTCCAAACAATTTTTCCCAAACTGTCCAATGAAGGGGTGCCACATGGCAGCCCAAGAATGGGCCACGTGGCACCATACCATTCACTTTAAATATTCCACATGTCAAACTCCAATTTGACCAACTGTCTGCCTAATCAACCTGCCACGTCACTCAACTGCCACGTGTCGTACAGACCTTGCCACGTCAGCCCATGCCACGTGTCACCCTTGTAGTGGTGCCACATGTCACAATATTACTCGTACACATCTGCACCTTTCCACGTCAGTGTGCCAACTGTACTTTCCACATCATTGTATGGTCGTATGGCTTGTATAGTCAACTTCCACGTCAAGACTGTACAGACTGCACAGTCATCAATTTTGCTTGTTTGGCCAAATGAACAGATTGTGATATATTTTGCATATGGCATCTGTTTGAGCCCATTTAAGTTGTGTTGGGTTTGTATCGACGAGGCCTACACACACATCCGTTTTGAAGAGATTCTGAGCACTTTGATTTTTAGGACATCCTGGACCCATTTTGGCTCTTGGATCCATTTTGGATCACACCTCCCCACTAAAGACCTTTTGGTCCTCCAAAAGGTTACAAAATGGACCTTACTAATTACATATTCATAAGGATAAACAAAACACTATGTTTCTCAAAATTATGTTATAACATGTCATCATTACAACATGTGTGATTACATTAATGGAAGAAAAATACAATGAAGATGTGACATCCACTTCTGGAAAATGAAGTGATTGTTTTCTTTCCTTCATGGTGTTCCTCTTGCTTTATTGGTAATGCCTCTTCCTTTGTGAGTACGTTCACAATATTTGTTTCCTTCTTTGGACGAAGCTCTAGATTAAGCTTCCAACATTTAGCCTTTTGATGTCCACCCTTGTTGCAATAAGTGCAGTGTTTTTTTGGCATCCAAACTTGTTTTCCCTTCTCTTTCTTCCATTGTAGAGTTGATTCTTTATGTCGTTTCTCCTTCCTGGTCAACATAAACTTCATGTATGAAGATTGTCTCTTCTAAAACTTGGCCACACAATGGTTAGGTGAATGACAAAACATACAAGGATACATATTCCACAAGTTTTGGATTACATGCTTATGTTTTTTATAATCAAAAAGATATTTGGAAAAAACATGATCATTATACATGTCTTGCTTATCTTCACTTTTCTTTGGGGATGATTTTCATTCACTATCACCATCATGGAGTGATACACCATCACCTTTCATGAATTGTTCCCGCAATGACTTAAGATGATCATTTGAAGCATCACTTGCTTCCAATGTTTTGGAGCATTCTCCAATATCCTCTTCGCCATATCCCAATCCTAAATAATGAGGTATTTCCACAACCTCTATGGGATTAATGATACCTTGGCCCTTATTTCCAAGGCCCTTTCCTTCATAACCCATATTGGTTAGCAATTTCAAACCTATACCTCTTGTATGTTTTCAAATGCACCAAAAGAGCCATCTTGATGGGAACAATACGAAATTGATGAATGAATTCCACTGCATACCTCAGAGATGTTTTCTGATTGTGTAGAAGGCAATTCCTTCAATTCTTCTTCGCTTTTTTCGTTCTTTAAAGATTTACCTTGAACCGATATCTTTCATTCCAATTAATCTCCATACAACGCTTTCACCATCTCTGCCATGGAAAATAGAGTAGTTCACATATCCTTCTCATCTTGAGAAAGTCCCTCTATAGATGCCATTTTCTTGGTATTCATGCAAACTCAAAAACCAACCATCAACTAGCTCTGATACCACTTGATCCAAAAATATATTTTAACGACAATGGTTGAGTTATTTTACCATTTAGGAAATTCATGAAAGAGGAATAATTAATGATGAAACATAGCAACCATTAAGCAATATACAGATCTAGAAATAAGCATGAAGAACAACAAACCATAACAACAAAAATTGATAACGGAGTTGGGTAATCTCACCTACATTTCTGGGCCTTTGTCTCAGTGGGTGAGGCTTTCTTATTTCTATTCGAAGCTTAAAATGTACATCATAAAAGTGCTAATGGATTACAAAATGAGCTATTTTTTCTCTACTAGATCTCAAGAACCCATCAAAACTGACAGCACTGAAAACGGATGAACGAAGCTCCCAGAAATTGCCCGCAAAGGTGCTCTCCTCAATAACTTCCTTGCATAAAAATGGCTTTGCCTCCACAATTCATCAGCATTTACCTTATCTTAACTTCTCTCCATGGCTTCAAGAACCTCTGATTTATATAGGCTTGAATTTGGCAACAAACTCCCAACTTCCCCCCAAGATTTGGCCTCAAAAAGGGCCCAAGATCCTCGAAAAATCGATTAAATCTCCCGAACTGGTTAAATCCATTTAAAATTTTAATATAATGTTTAAAACCCACTTTTTGGCAAATAATTAGGGTGTAGCCCCCTTCAAGCAGGCCCCTGGTCATCTAGGCGCCCTCCATGTGGTCCTGGCTTGATACGCTGATCCTTAGCCCCCTTAACTGTCAGACCCTGTTCATGTGGCTTGGCCATATGGTTGCCACCTATAACCCCACGCGCCTTCATTGTTGTTGGCCCTCGGTTTCTAGCTCCAGGTCACATGCCCTGGTCAGAAGGCTAGCCTGGCCGACCGACGCTAACTCCATACATCCCACCAAGCATCAAGGATCTGATTCATATGTGATATACCACACGATTGGGGGCTAACAATATAATCTGCGCTGTACAATTAACCACGGGGCACATGGTATGGTCGCATGTCGGGGCTTAACTCCAAACAAAGCTACCCATAATACCGCATGCCAAAATATAGAGATGGGTAAGGTCTTATGGTTCGAGTTGTATGGATCGCGTCAGGGTTGGGGCTAGTCCCCAACCCTTAATCTACCCGAACTTACAATGCACTCAACTTTAAATATAAAGTTTTTTCTATACATATCAAGTACCACCATGGAAGGGTGGGTAGCCCGACCCTACCAAGTTTCTCACCACTCGGATTGTAGGTCACGGGTTCGACTCCCCGGGAGTCCAAATAATTTCGCCCAAACTGTCCAATGAAGGGGTGCCACGTGGCAGGCCAAGATTGGGACACGTGGCACCATAACATTCGCCCAAAATATGCCACATGTAAAACTCCAATTTGATCAACTATCTACCTACTCATCCTGCCACGTCACTTAGCTGCCACGTGTCATATAGCTATACATACCTTGCCACATCAGCCTGTGCCATGTGTCACCCTTGTAGTGGCGTCACGTGTCACAATATAGCTCATCCACATCTGCACCTACCCACGTCAGCACCTACCCACGTCAACGTGCCAACTATAATTTCCATGTCATTGTACGATCGTACGGCCTGTACATTCATCTACCACGTCAGCACTGTACGGACTGCACAATCATCAATTTTGCTTGTTTGGCCAAATGAGTAGATTGCGATATATTTCACATAAGACGTCTGTTTGAGCCCATTCAAGTTGCGTTGGGTTCATATTGACGAGGCCTACACACACGTCCGTTTTGAAGATATTCTGAGAAATTGATTTTTAGGCCTTCCTGGACTCATTTTGGCTCCTGGATCCATTCTGGATCACATATGCATGGAAGCTCCATTGTCAATTATCCACATGTCATATTCAAGAGTTCCTGTAAGAGTTGAATAATGTAGACGATCTGTATTTTCATTCATGATTTATGTTGACTCATAGATGGTCAAACTTTGACTTTGACCCAAAATATCAACTTTGAAGTTTTTTCCTTCTGAGAGTGCCAAGAGGTGCGCTTGGCTAAGGTGCACCAAAATATCCTCTCCTTTAGTAAGGTGTTCCATCATAAGGTGTTGAGAAAGAGTTTTAGGGTTTCTAGTTGCACCTGCTAGTAACCCTAGCGGCAATGCTTTAGTAATTGCACCTGCTAGTAACCCTACTGACATTTATTCAACGAGCTTGATGATATTATGTCTTAGCTTCCTTCCAGTGGTTAGACTAACTGAAGGAGGTGTGGGCCCATAACCTGTTAGAAAAAGGGGTGTGCTCGTTTAACCATAGACAATATAACAATATTGTCTCCCAACCATAGGCACAAATTCCACCCCTGAGCACCTTAACCTTGACATAGAGAATAATTTTGGTAGCAAATAAATAACCAACCAAGGCCAGTGCACCAATCAAAATAACCAAAGACCAATCAGAAAGTCCAAGCCAGAAAAAATGAAAATACAAGTTGCAGTAGTTGTAGCTACAGCTGCTCTCCAAACTTGCTCACAATTGATTTTCTGCAGTTGTGAGTGAGTGAGTGAGTTCCAAATGAGATCTGACGTCTTGTATTTATACTGCTCCTTCTTAGCTGTCTAGGTCGACTTCTCTTCCTGGAGGCTAAAAACTCAATATTAATTATTCTCTTTAGTCGACTTGTCTTCTAGGGTTATGTCCAAGGCTTTAGGATTTCTCTTACTTCCCGGAATATTCTAGTCTCATCAAAGGTTACAAGTGGAGGTTAATACCTCTTGCAGCTACCATAATATCAACATAGGGTATTGATTGTGTTGATGAATCATGATTAGAATGACCATGATTTTTTATTTCTTATATGCATTATGTGTTGAGAATTATGTTGATAAGGTTATATTAAGAGCCTATGGTAATTACATATGATGTTATGTGATTTCATTAATTATGTCAACGAAGGGTTATGTCTTGATAAACATGTATTTGGATTATAGTGTCCTTGATGTGATGACATCATAGAAATATTTTATGATAACATGCATGAACATGTGGTGATAATGATGTGGTGATAGGCGAGAGTAACATGTTTTCTTTAAGATGTTGATATAATGACTAATGAAATGATTACATGTTGTGAGGTGGTGATTGTCAGGGGTTGAGAGGGCCAACTTATTAGATGATATTGTGAGAGACCATAACCATGAAGGAGACTATTAAAAGTAACATGTTATGTTGTGGGTTGAGGACAACTCAATCTATTATTTATGCCAGTAATCATTATTCCTTGTATTGGATTTGTGATTTCGAAGTCCCAAAGAATGGTTGGAGCATTGCTTGTCGATGGTGTTGTGGGATTGGACTTCGATGCCTGGGGTTGTACCTAAAATTTGAGTAGGGAGTTGAGGTCATCCTTTCAATATGCATGATGTACATGAGTATCGATCTAGATGCCCGGTTGAGAAAATGAGGTCTTGAGCCTTGAGGCTTTGGATAAAACAATAGGCTTTAAGCCTGGTTTCGAAAGTTGGGAAGGAAAAATAGAGAGTACTTGTGCTTCCCTGGTATTGTGTGTTGGAAAATCAAGCATTGATGGATCATCACACATCTCCTGGTTTCATTTGGTAGAGAGGTCGACCTTCATTTGGATACATTCGATTGAGTGATCGACCAACACACCACACCTATCAGTCGAGTAGTCAACGTGCCTGTTGGTTAGGCAGTTGACCAACAATCAAAGATAGTCGGGAAGTGGATTGACCAACCCAAAAATCGACTACGAGTTGGATAGATAATCGATTGGTTCGAGTCCTATTGAGTCGACTCGAATGAGCGAATTTTTTGGAGTCAACTCTAACTACCGACGGTTACATGTGGAAAAGATATTCCATATCCTATGGAAGTCGGTTAGATATTGAGACTATAAAAGAAGACCCCTTAGGTCATTATCAACACAATGAATGTGAATTGAGATTTCACAATGGATTAGGCAGATCAAGATGTGTAATAAGCATTGTGATGTTCTAATCACAATATGTTGTGCTTAAGTGTTGTAACGTTGACTTTAGACACCACCTCTATTGTTTGAAATTTTCTTTCCCTCTTCGATTATTTGCAATATTGTGTTCTCTGTTTCATGTTGTGTTCTACCTTATTCCCCAACATGGTATCAAAGCCAATGGTTTAAACCTCGACCTATTATCCGTTAAGCTTGTTGAGTCGAATATGTTATGTGATCAAATCTGGGCCGCTAGTTTGTCGATTGGAACCTATTGAAACATACCAGTCTATCTGGATATCGAAGATGGCTTCAAATATTGATCCTATTGTTCTGAACGGATAAAATTATGTAGTATGGGATTTAAATATGGAATCCCTATTGAAGAGTAAGGGACAGTGGAAGTATACCAAGGTTGTGATTCCATACTATCATATGCTCAGGTGAAGTTTGTTGTTGATGGGAAGAAGGATGAGGCTGTCGGGATCATCACAACCTACATCTTGCAGAAGATTTGATTTCACCTCAGTGGAATCGACTGCCCTCATCTGGTCTGGAAAAATCTAAAGACCTTGTTCAACCAAGTTGACAAGAGACACATCATGCAATTGGAGAAAGAGTTTATCTCTCTTAATCCTCATTTGTTTGAGAGAATGGAGGACTATTTGGTGTGTGTCAAGGAAATCCAGTTGAAATTGGGTGAATGTGGAGAGAACTACAAGAAGAAGGATAGACAACTCATCGAGTTGGTCCTGATGAATTTGAGAACACCATTCAATGTGTTCGTGTCGACTTTCCACACCAACTGGAAAGCACACAAGGAAGATGGTAAGAACTACTCCTTTGAAGTTTTCTGTGAACTTTTGATGGTTGATCAACACATATTGCTTGAAGAAGGAAATATTGGTGGTAAACACCAGGCCCACTTGATCAAGGGTAAGGGAAATATGTATTCTACGAATAGAGTGCAGTCTAATGCTTCTACACATAAACATGTATATCATGATCAGGGACCCCAGAGATAACCAAAACGAAGTTGAAAGAAGAAGATATTTCAATATTGTGGAAAGATTGGACATGTGGAGAAGAAATGCTTTAAGAAGTGAGACGATTTAGAGGAGAAGGTTAAGAGACTTGAAGGAGACATGCTGACTCTTCTCCGACCCGCTAATATTTTCACCTTCCAAGTTGAAACTTCTCAGGCCTTGCTATATCATATTGCGAAGAATGAATGGGTTTTTTGCTCTGGTTGCACTCATCATATGGAAAAATATGCCACTTTATTCATGAGACTGGATAAAGCTAAGGCGACTAAATCTATGTTGTTGATGATTTTTATTTGGATGTTGTTGGTCAGGGTTATGTAGCTTTTCCACATGGGAAAATTGTCGATGTCTATCATGTGCTAAATCTCAGTTCCAATCTGTTGGTTGTTGCTCAGTTGACTCATACATGTAATTATGAAATTTTATCTAGATGGGTTCTATGTTCATGATTTAAAGAGAGGGAATTTGATTGTCACTGATAGGATTCTCGACCCGATGGACAGTTTGTACAAGTTTCGTAACTCGAATCGAATTGAATATGAACTGACCACACTTGTTTCTCACGCTAGTGACATAAGTCAAATTTGGCATGAGCATCTTCGACATCTAAATTTCCGAAGTCTACAGGAATTGACAACTCAAAACATGGTTGTTAGTTTTCTGAGGGTGTTTCCCCCTGAAGGCATGTGTAAGGGATATGTGCTTGGTGTTACACATCAAAATTCCTCACTTCGGCATTGTATCGCAAGTGTCACACTTTTATTATCGCAAGTTTCATAAGTGTCACAAGTGTCACATTCACTTTTCCTAAGTGTTGCATCTTGAATGACACCATGAAAGCACTTGTTACAACCCCTAAAACATGTTAGAAGAAGAATCCACATCATCTGACAGTCATAATTTTTTTTTTACCTAGGGAATTACTCATTTTTTTACCTAGGGAATTACTCATTTTTTTTACATTTTGAAAAATCAGCATTCCCATGCTCATATATAGGGAGCACTAGCGGTCCTTGACTATGTTAAGGGAGAACTACAATGCTCTATTGTCCACTTCAAGGGAGCGCTATGTTAGTTGAGGGAATCTTGGAGGAAATATCACTTTCTTTTGAGAGACAACTATGGATGGGTTGGGTTAGTTTAGCTCAAATATGACTCCATGGTTGCATCTAAGGAAAAAATCACAACTAATGGAGCCATATCCTCAAAAAATTCCAAAAATACTCAAGGTGGTTGGGCCTCTCAAAGCCTATAAATGGAGGCATTTCCATGGTGAAAAGGAGGAGAAATCAACAAAGCATTGTTATTTTGATTGTGGATGTTTCAAGCAAGGGTTGGACGAGGAGGACTTGGAGAGGCTATTATAACACCATCTGAATATTGTAATTTTTCCCTTCTAATTTCTCATTAATATACTTGGCCTATTTCCTTCAACTGCATCTTTACATGTGCTTTTCTATGGTTGTTTTAAACTGCATAAATGAATTGAGTTTGTCTGATCCATTAGAGTAGGAGATAGTCATTTGTCTTATGTTGTCCATTGCAGGTACTGTTTGCATCGAGATTCAGATCGAGCTTGCGGATTGGAGTGGCTAGGAAAAACATCATAAATGAGGTACATCACACTTCCCATCCTTCTCTCTTTTTTGATGGAAAATATGAATTTATAGGAATGGTAGTGTCCAAATGAAACTTTCTGACTTGGTATAGGGGTCAGTAATCCAAAGGAAATTTCACCTATCAGTGGGGGAATATTTCTGTAAAAAAATTTGGCGACTCCATTGGGGAGAGAATTTTCAAATGTTCTTCCCTTGGTTCATCCGAGACTTTTCCTATCCTTAGATCCTACTTGTTGATTTGGTCTGAAGATTTCATATTCTTTTCCTTTGCTAGTTTTCTTA
>JASDQU010587365.1:2044-16273 GCA_032191745.1 Picea mariana | reverse complement strand
TGACGAGGCCTACACACACGTCCGTTTTGAAGATATTCTGAGAAATTGATTTTTAGGCCTTCCTGGACTCATTTTGGCTCCTGGATCCATTCTGGATCACATATGCATGGAAGCTCCATTGTCAATTATCCACATGTCATATTCAAGAGTTCCTGTAAGAGTTGAATAATGTAGATGATCTGTATTTTCATTCATGATTTATGTTGACTCATAGATGGTCAAACTTTGACTTTGACCCAAAATATCAACTTTGAAGTTTTTTCCTTCTGAGAATGCCAAGAGGTGTGCTTGGCTAAGGTGCACCAAAATATCCTCTCCTTGAGTAAGGTGTTGAGAAAGAGTTTTAGGCTTTCTAGTTGCACCTGCTAGTAACCCTAGCGACAGTGCTTTAGTAACTGCACCTGTTAGAAACCCTAGTGACAGTTATTCAATGAGCTTGATGATATTATGTCTTAGCTTCCTTCCAGTGGTTAGACTAACTAAAGGAGGTGTGGGCCCATAACCTGTTAGAAAAAGGGGTGTGCTCGTTTAACCATAGACAATATAACAATATTGTCCCCCAACCATAGGCACAAATGCCACCCCCGAGCACCTTAACCTTGACAGAGAGAAGAATTCTGGTAGAAAATAAATAACCAACCAAGGCTAGTGCACCAATCAAAATAACCAAAGACCAATCAGAAATTCCAAGCCAGAAAAAATGAAAATACAAGTTGCAGTAGTTGTAGCTGCAGCTACTCTCCAAACTTGCTCACAATTGATTTTCTGCAGTTGTGAGTGAGTGAGTTCCAAATGAGATCTGACGTCTTGTATTTATACTGCTTCTTCTTAGCTGTCTAGGTCGACTTCTCTTCTTGGAGGCTAAAAACTCAATATTAATTATTCTCTTTAGTCGACTTGTCTTATAGGGTTATGTCCAAGGCTTTAGGATTTCTCTTACTTCCCGAAATATTCTAGTCTCATCAAAGGTTACAAGTGGAGGTTAATACCTCTTGCAACTACCATAATATCAACATAGGGTATTTATTGTGTTGATGAATCATGATTAGAATGACCATGATTTTTTATTTCTTATATGCATTATGTGTTGAGAATTATGTTAATAAGGTTATATTAAGAGCCTATGGTAATTACATATGATGTTATGTGATTTCATTAATTATGTTGATGAAGGGTTATGTCTTGATAAAGATATATTTGGATTATAGTGTCCTTGATGTGATGACATCGTAGAAATATTTTATGATAACATGCATGAACATGTGGTGATAATGATGTGGTGATAGGCGAGAGTAACATGTTTTCTTTAAGATGTTGATATAATGACTAATGAAATGATTACATGTTGTGAGGTGGTGATTGTCAGGGGTTGAGAGGGCCAGTTTATTATATGACATTATGAGAGCCCATAACCATGAAGGAGAATATTACAAGTAACATGTTATGTTGTGGGTTGAGGACAACTCAATCTACTATTTATGCCAGTAATCCTTATTCCTTGTATTGGATTTGTGATTTCGAAGTCCCAAAGAATGGTTGGAGCATTGCTTGTCAATGGTGTTGTGGGATTGGACTTCGATGCCTGGGGTTGTACCTGGAATTTGTGTAGGGATTTGAGGTCATCCTTTCAATATGCCTGATGTACGTGAGTATCGATCTAGATGCCCGGTTGAGAAAATGAGGTCTTGAGCCTTGAGGCTTTGGATAAAACAATAGGCTTTAAGCCTGGTTTCGAAAGTTGGGAAGGAAAAATAGAGAGTACTTGTGCTTCCTCAGTATTGTGTGTTGGAAAATCAAGCATTGATGGATCATCACACATCTCCTGGTTTCATTCGGTAGAGAGGTCAACCTTCATTTGGATACATTTGATTGAGTGATCGACCAACACACCACACCTGTCAGTCGGGTAGTCGACGTGCTTTTTGGTTGGGCAGTTGACCAACAATTGAAGATATTTGGGAAGTGGATCAACCAACCCAAAAATCAACTACGAGTTGGATAGATAGTCAATTGGTTCAAGTCCTATTGAGTCGATTCGAATGAGCAAATTTTGTGGAGTCAACTCTAACTACCGACGGTTACATGTGGACAAGATATTCCATATCCTATGGAAGTCGGTTAGATATTGAGACTATAAAAGAAGACCCCTTAGGTCATTATCAACACAGTGAATGTGAATTGAGATTTCACAATGGATTCGGAAGATCAAGATGTGTAATAAGCATTGTCATGTTCTAATCACAATATGTTGTGCTTAAGTGTTGTAACGTTGACTTTAGACACCACCACTATTGTTTGAAATTTTCTTTCCCTCTTCGATTATTTGTAGTATCGTGTTCTCTGTTTCATGTTGTGTTCTACCTTATTCCCCAACATGGTATCAAAGCCAATGGTTTAAACCTCGACCTATTATCCGTTAAGCTTGTTGAGTCGAATATGTTATGTAATCGAAACTGGGCCTCTATTTTGTCGATTGGAACTTATTGAAACATACCAGTCTGTCTGGATATCGAATATGGCTTCGAATATTGATCCTATTGTTTTGAACGAATCAAATTATGTAGTATGGGATTTAAATATGGAATCCTTATTGAAGAGTAAGGGACAGTGGCAGCATACCAAGGTTGTGATTCCATACTATCATATGCTCAGGTGAAGTTTGTTGTTGATGGGAAGAAGGATGAGGCTATGGGGATCATCACAACCTACATCTCGCAGAAGATCTGATTTCACCTCAGTGGAATCGACTGCCCTCATCTGGTCTGGAAAACGCTAAAGACCTTGTTCAACCAAGTCGACAAGAGACACATCATGCAGTTGGAGAAAGAGTTGATCTCTCTTAATCCTCATTTGTTTGAGAGAATGGAGGACTATTTGGTGTGTGTCAAGGAAATCCAGTTGAAATTGGGTGAATGTGGAGAGAACTACAAGAAGAAGGATAGACAACTCATCGAGTTGGTCCTGATGAATTTGAGAACACCATTCGATGTGTTCGTGGCAACTTTCCACACCAACTGGAAAGCACACAAGGAAAATGGTAAGAACTAATCCTTTGAAGTTTTCTGTGAACTTTTGATGGTTGATCAACACAGATTGCTTGAAGAAGGAAATATTGGTGGTAAACACCAGACCCACTTGATCAAGGGTAAGGGAAATATGTATTCTACGAATAGAGTGCAGTCTAATGCTTCTACACATAAACATGTATATCATGATTAGGGACCCCAGAGATAACCAAAACGAAGTTGAAAGAAGAATATATTTCAATATTGTGGAAAGATTGGACATGTGGAGAAGAAATGCTTTAAGAAGTGAGACGATTTAGAGGAGAAGGTTAAGAGACTTGAAGGAGACATGACGACTCTTCTCCGACCCGCTAATAACTTCACCTTCCAAGTCGAAAATTCCCAGGCCTTGCTATCTCATATTGCAAAGAATGAATGGGTTTTTGACTCTGGTTGCACTCATCATATGGACAAATATGCCACTTTATTCATGAGACTGGATAAATCTAAGGCGACTAAATCTATGTTGCTAATGATTTTTCTTTGGATGTTGTTGGTCAGGGTGATGTAGCTTTTCGACATGGGAAAATTGTCGATGTCTATCATGTGCTAAATCTCAGTTCCAATTTGTTGGTTGTTGCTCAGTTGACTCGTACAGGTAATTGTGAAATTTTGTCTAGATGGGTTCTATGTTCGTGATTTAAAGAGAGGGAATTTGATTGTCACTGATGGGATTCTCGACCCGATGGAGAGTTTGTACAAGTTTCGTAACTCGAATCGAATTGAATCTCAACTAACCACACTTTTTTATCACACTACTGACAGAAGTTGAATTTGGCATGAGCATCTTGGACATCTGAATTTTCGAAGTCTACAGGAATTGACAACTCAAAACATGGTTGTTAGTTTTCTGAGGGTGTTTTCCCTTGAAGGTGTATGTAAGGGATATGTTCTTGGTGTTACACATCAAAATTCCTCACTTCGACATTGTATTACAAGTGTCGCACTTTTATTATCGCAAGTTTCGTAAGTGTCACAAGTGTCACATTCACTTTTCCTAAGTGTCGCATCCTGAACGACACCATGAAAGAACTTGTTACAACCCCTAAAACATGTTAGAAGAAGAATCCACATCATCTGACAGTCAAAAAAAGTTTTTTACCTAGGGAATTACTCAATTTTTTTATATTTTGGAAGATCAGCACTCCCATGCTCATATATAGGGAGCGCTAACGGTCCTTGACTATGTTAAGGGAGCACTACAATGCTATGTTGTCCACTTTAAGGGAGCGCTATGTTATTTGAGGGAATCTTGGAGGAAATCCCACTTTCTTCTAAGATACAGTTATGGATGGGTTGGGTTAGTTTAGCTCAAATATGACTCCATGGTTGCATCCAAGGAAAAAATCACAACCAATGGAGCCATATCCTCAAAAAGTTCCAAAAATACTCAAGGTGGTTGGGCCTCTCAAAGCCTATAAATAGAGGCATTTCCATGGTGAAAAGGAGGATAAATCAACCAAGCATTGTTATTTTGATTGTGGATGTTTCGAGCAAGGGTTGGACGAGGAGGACTTGAAGAGGCTATTGTAACACCATCTAAAGATTGTAATTTTTCCCTTCTAATTTCTCATTAATATACTTGGCCTATTTCCTTCAACTACATCTTTACATGTGCTTGTCTATGGTTGTTTTAAACTGCATAAATGAATTGAGTTTGTCTTATCCATTAGAGTAGGAGATAGTCATTTGTCTTATGCTGTCCATTGCAGGTACTGTTTGCGTTGAGATTCAGATCGAGCTTGCAGATTAGAGTGGCTAGGAAAAACATCATAAATGAGCTACATCACACTTCCCATCCTTCTCTCTTTTTCAATGGACAATATGAATTTATAGGAATGGTAGTGTCCAAATGAATTTTTTTTGTCTTAGTATAGGGGTCAGTAATCCAAGGAAAATTTCACCTATCGGTGGGGGAATATTTCTGTAAAAGAATTTGGCGACTCCATTGGGGAGATAATTTTCAGATGTTCTTCCCTTGGTTCATCCGAGACTTTTCCTATCCTTAGATCCTACTTGTTGATTTGGTCTGAAGATTTCATATTCTTTTCCTTTGCTAGTTGTCTTACGGATCCCTTTACCGAATTTTTCTAAGTTATTGATATTTTTCAATCTTTTTCAAACTTTCTTTATAACTAGACCTCCCATGCAGTTCAAACTAGGGCGCTACTACTTGATCAACGCTCCCCCAGAGACTTCTAGGGAGCACTACTTTCATTTTTCTAGGGAATTTTTCAAGTGTTTTGCTTGTTGGGTCTAGTCTTTAGATGTTCCTCTTTAGCTTATAGATTCTTCTATTTGGCCTTGGATCTTATCTAAATATAAACTTGTTGTTCTTCATTCTTTTTATTCTTTATTGAGTTTGTATTTTCTTTCTTGATTGAAAAATCGACCCTTTCTCTCTCAAATTTGGTTTCCCTTTTTTGCAACTCTTTTCGATTATCTAATTGATTAGAGGAAATCACAAGAAAGATTGTTGGTCACTGGACTATTGATTTCTTTGTATTTAATTTCTTACTCAATTCTTGAAGACTATAAAGTATGACTTTTTGATTTCTTAGTGTTTTTGGATCTTTGATTGAGTCTTTCGATCGCTTGTTTAGTATTGTGAGTATATTTGTTTGAAAAATATTTTTTTTCTTGCTCTATGGCATCTTAAGATATGAGTTATTTCATAAATGGTGAAAGAACGAAGCATTAGAAGGATATCATTATTTTCATCTAAAATCAAACAAAGAAAGTTTTGTAGAACTTTGTATGCATTTGTCTTGGATAGTGAAATATTTCTCTTTTGATAATTTGGCGAATGTGTGAATTCTTGTTTGGAAACATAGTTGCATCAAGTCTTTTCATTCTTTTGAGTGTCTGCTAGTGATGAAAAGAAAATAAACTCTTCTCCTTCCCATAGCTATAAGTTCATTGAAAAATAAAATTTCATTTCATTATTTTTACCTTCTTTTGGAGTCGAGTCTTGAAACATCATTAGTTTCACTATCATTCACCCTTGAGTAACAAACAACCACGAAAATAAGCGCTAATTAAAATTGAAATAGAAACTTTTATTTTTAGATCTTTTACACCAACAATAGACTAGGAATAGAGCTTTGGAATAGGCTATGAGGTTAACTCTCCAAAGCATTACAAGACAAACACAATATCTTGAGATAGGGAGAGAAAATACAACTTTAATATAAGCATAGCTGGGATCCCCCTCTCATACAGGGGTTACACATGAGGTCGTGTGTGGGAGAGAAATGAATATTATCCCTCCGAGGGTTATACAATCGTAGCAAAATGATCATATATTGGGGGTTCTTCCTGAGAATTAGTTGTTTTCATTTGGTCTCGGAGCTTTGTGAATCTCAAATCTGTTTGAGGTCTTCAAGATTTTACCGATCCATTTGTCCTCAATTATCTAGAATAATTATGGACTTGATATCCTGCCCATACGTTTGGACCCGACTTTCAACTGTACCCTCCCAGAGGCTAACTGTGAGTTGGTAACCTTAGTGGGAATAATCTTTAGGGTCTATACACGAGGTGGAAGTGAAGGAAAGTCTTTTTTGTACTTGGAGTAGGCATTGGTCAAACTCACTTAGGCTCCTTGGAGGGTAACCCACGAGTAAAATCGTGAGGGAACTTGCACCAATGATTAATTATGTTAAGCAGACCACCAACGTAATTGATCCACCCACTCAATCATATCCCCTTCTCACTTTGTTCTTGCGATGTTGGATTTCATCACCAACTAGTATGTTCATTGGGAGAAGTCATTGTTTTGCTTGTTGGTTTTCTATATTTTTAGCGCATACTGTTTGTTCACCCTAGCTCTCCTTAAGATTGGTACTGTGGTGGAAAAAGGTCTTCGTCGATCACGTAGGATGAAATTTTTTCCTCCGGAAGGCTATGAACCCTTACCTCCTAACTCACTTGAAGACACTTACTGTGAAGAGGCTAAAAACTATTCGAACACTGGGAGTGTTGCTACTCCTTTGATTGAACATATTGAAAGAGCCATAATAGTAGTTCAGGAAGGTCCTACCCCTCCTGCAAACCTGGATTTGAACAATCCTCTTGATCCACTCCTTCTACGAGTAGACTCCTCAAGAAACATCATAATTGAATATTATCCTAGGTTACCGTTGAGGCCATATGAAGAAGTTGACATGGAACCAGAACAAACCAATCAAAATGAAGACTATACAACTCCTATCCACTCTACTGAAATTGTAGATCCACATCAAACTCATTTTCATCCTATATGGAGAACTCCATTGGGTCGTGAACTTTATGAAAAATTCAACTTGAACCGACCACTCTTTATTCCTCCACATACATTTTTCACCACCAATGCAGATGGAGGACCATCGAGTCAGTATTCTGACCACTCTGTTGGAAAAACACTCAATATTGCTACCACTTCAGTAAAAATAACGAGTTAAACAAGACTTGTGCTACCTAGTCATTTACAAAGTACCATGACATTTACACCTACAATCCCTCTGCAAGACGCAACTTCTTTCAGCCCACATAATCATGTTGGGACACCTTCCCATCATATAATGAAAAACCATGTTATACCACAAATACCTATTGGGGGGGAATCCTCCATTAGTGGACAAATCCCTATCGGCAAGAAACCTCTTTCACTAGACAAATCCCTACTGTGGGTAAACCTTCATTTGAGGGACAAGTCCCAATCATTTCCCAAACTATATCAGGGGGGGAATTTCCTAGTTATTTTGTCAAAAACCCACAATCATTTTGGGGACCACCCCATGGAGGATTTTTTAATCCACCACATCAAGGAGGTTATGGAAATCCTAACCTATAAGGAGGATCTATAAATCCTAATCCTTTCGGACTGTATTCTAGACGACCTTTCCTAGGTGTCCTGAATCTCACTTGGGGTCCTCAAGGCCAATCATCTTTTCCTCCACAGGGTCAAATTAATTACCCTCCTCGGGGTCAACCCGGATACCCTCCTTGGGGTAAACCTACATACCCTCTTCAGGTTCAACCTGGACACCCTCCTCAGGGTCAAACTGGTTACCCTCCTCAGGGTCAAACCAGTTACCCTCCTCAGGGACAAATGGGTAATCCTCTCCAAGGTCTAATTGGTTATCCCATCCTGGGATACATTGGTTATCCTCCCCAAGGCCAAATGGTTTTTCCTTCACCTTTTACACAAGTTCCTCAACAAATGAATCCCACTTTTTCTGGCCAAACTCCACAACAACCACATATGGGAGGATCTTCTGGATACAAATTCCCACCACAACCAGTTTATGGTCCTACTAGTGTCCCCATGCATCACTAGTATCATCCTTAAAGTAATCAATAGTTACCCTTCTTGGGTACTTTGGACCTATCGGATCGGTCAAGATTGACAAACGATCCCATATTGCACTTCCCTTTCTGGCCAATAATTCTCGCCATATTACCATCTGATATCCCAAAATTTTATGGTAAACCTGGAGAAGAAGCAAATAACCATGCCATGATGTTTCATCTATGGTGTTCATCAAATTCATTAATGGATGAATGTATTTGTTTGCTTCTTTTCTAGCGTACTCTTACGAGCTTAACAGAAAAATGGTACATTGAGTTACAACGTGGATCTTTTCAAGATTTCAATTCACTTGCCATGGATTTCCTCATCCATTTCCAGTTGCCAATCATATATGAAACTAACACAAAAATCTTGACCTCCCTTCTTCAGACTAACTCCGAACGTATTTTCAATCATATTCATGAATGGATACGATGATGACAGTTAAAGCTACTATCCCTAACCAGTTGTTGGCAGAATGGTTAAAAAAATCTATGTTACCTCCTATTGCTTGCAATGTAGCAATGGGTGGTGTAGTTACAGAAGAGGAAGTTATTGCTCGTGCCTAGTATCTAGATCTAGTTTAGTACCAATCTTGTACTTTGTATGAACTGATCCCAAAGACTCCCCTTACATCAACTGATCTATCCAAACCATCCTCCACTGCTCATTCAGATGGTGTTATCGGTTTCACCAAAACCCATCCTGTCTCACAGTCGACTAGGACAACCAATCATTCAGTATCCACCTCAACTACTGTGCAGACTTTTGTCCCATCAAATTATGCCCCCACTAAATTTTCATAAGTAAATGCAGTTCAATCTACTTCACCATCACAATATAGGGGGGAAAAGAAAACTAAGAATAAATCCAAGAAAAATTATAATCAAACCGAAAATACAAAAACACAAACACAACCACCCACTGCTGAAAAGAAACCACAACGAAAACCGAAATTTCCTTGTCTCATATGTGTTGAAGACCATTACATAAGAGACTGTCCCCACCGAGAAGAAGTATCGAAATTATTTAAAGGAAATTCCCAACCGGTTGTTTTGACACATCCTTTTCCACAACAACAGTCATTGGTTGCATAAAATTGTGCACCTTGGCAAGGAGGAAACCCAGTTCATCCTCCTAACAAGGATGCTTCCTCAAGTGCACATACGTTTAATGGTGTAGATTTGACCACTAGAACTATGAAATATGACACATCCCCAAGAAAACCTGGTAAGGAAAGTGTAACTAATGGAACTGTGATTGATCCACATTCCACTTCAGTTACCCCTCCATCTGGACCTCTCCAGATTGAGAAACCTAATTTTGACTCTCTCTTACATCTTCCCAAGAGCACTATCTGAAAGTCGACCTTTAATCCTAACTCTCATGCTGCCCAAAACTACAACATTGTTAAAGATTTGGCACAAGAACATTTTGCAATGTTGACTCTCGAAGTTAAACAACATTTCCCCAGTCAACGTCAGACTCTCTTGGCATCCATCAGATCTATAGATCTCGAGTCATCCAATAACATCACGTTTAACCTGGATAATTATAAATTGAGACTCTCTCACCAACTTGCGTTTCAAATTGACGTTGTTGTTCACAAACAACATATTCATCGTACTATATTGGATGAGGGAGACTCATCTTGTGTCATGTCCTTATCCTATTGGAAAGCCTTAAATCCCCTAGTCTTAATCAATCTCCTACCATGTTAAAATCATTTGATGGACAAGGTTTTAGACCTCATGGACTGTTACAATCATTAGACATTCAACTGGGGGGGGGACTGTTTCCGTCGATATGGAAGTGGTCAACGCTCCTTTAGATTATAACTCATTGCTTGGAATAAGTTGGTTTTATGCTATGAGTGATGTGGCCTCAATTTTTCGATGTGTTCAATTTCCTCATCAAGGAAAAATAGTGACCATCGTTTAGTTAGATTATTGCACCCCTGATTCTCTCACTCAAACAACCAACAATATTCTATTTTTGGGGGATTCAAAGATTACTTATGAAAGTGTAGGGGTAGGTTTACTGAAATATTCTTCACTCATGGGAACTTAACCCACACCTGTTTCTCCAACTACACAACATATCGCAACGGTCAATATGATTTCGACTATGGTACATCAATCCCTTGAATCATTTGATCCATGGATTGTACCTAGTCCCTTAGAATTCAATACACTAGGTGGCACTATGCCACTTAGTCCTGTCGAGGCTGAATGCGACGCCATTCAATTCGCCTCTCCTTCACCTGACGACCAACATCTACTGGCATCTAATTCTTATTCATTTCCATCTTGTTTAGATTCCTTATCATCGACATTTGATTACATCCTATGGATTTTTCCGTCCGATGAATCCATTATGGAAATTCTTAGTATCGAAGAGTCACCATGGGATGATAACCACCATCGCTCATCCTTTGTTCCTAGTCTAGATGAAATCGAGAAAGATATTTCATTTATATTTTCGTACAATATTGTCAATGCTCCCCAATATCCGATACTCACTCAAAATACAATCTCCAAGGGAAATTTGGGAAACATATTACAAACCATCAGTGTTTACATATCCAAAAAAGAAGGTATTGTGGAAACCATACAACTAGGTGTGAACTGTTCAACTGAATATATTGAAACTTACAACGCCTTGTTTAAATAATTCCGCTACATTTTTGCCTGGAGCTATGAAGAAATTCCAGGGATCGACCCTTTGATCATTGTGCATGAAATCAAAACTTACCCTGGAGTTAAACCTGTAAGACAGAAACGTTTCCTTGTTCATCCCAAGAAAATTGCGGCAATCAAGGCAGAAGTAGAAAAGTTACTGAAATATGGTTTTGATTTATCTCATACCTCTGACCGAATGGGTTTCCAACATCGTTCTAGTTGCAAAGAAACAAGGGACAATTCGATTTTGTGTCGACTATAGGGATCTTAATAATTCTTGTCCCTAAGATAATTATTGTACGCCCTTTATTGACCAAATTATCGACAATTGCACCAGAAGTTTAATATTTTCTTTTATGGACGTTTTCTCTGGTTATAACTAGATTGACATCCTCTTGGCTGATCAGCATAAAAAAACCTTCATTTTCCCTTGGGGAAATTTCTCATATCATAAATTACCCTTTGGTCTAAAAAACGTTAGAGCTACTTTCCAATGGGCGACGTCGTATGCTTTTCACAATATCAAACATATTGTTGAACCCTACCTCGATGACTTTCCTGCTCATTCGACTTGTTGGGAAGATCACATTGATCATATGAGAGCGATCTTCCTTAGATGTCATTACTATAACATATGTTTGAATCCTCACAAATGCATCTTCGTTGTCGAATCAGGGATACTTCTAGGCTTCATAGTTTCCAAATATGGGATTAGCGTGGATCCTTTAAAATTTAAAGCTATCCTCGCTTTACCTCCTCCCAACAATATTACCCAACTTCAAAGTTTGCAAAGGAAGGAAAACTTTCTATGTTGTTTTATTTGCAATTATGTTGAAATCACAAAAGGATTCATGAGATTACTGCAAAAGGATGCCCCGTTTATATGGGATGCAATTTCTCAACACTTATTTGTTGATCTCAAACATGCTTTAACAAATACCTCGTTGTTACATCCCCCCAACTATGCGAGAGATTACATCCTTTATTTGGATGCCTATACTTCCACCATCGCCATGGTGTTAGTACAAGAGTATGATGACAGTGTAGAACATGTGATTTATTATTTAAGTAAGAGCCTTTCAGGCCCTGAACGCCGTTATTCACATGTTGAAAAGTTGGCTTTGGTGGTGGTCATTGTTGTCCAAATATTTCGACACTACATATTACTTCACACTACCACAATCATTGATTACTCGAACCCCATGTACCACACCTTGACTCGTCAAGTAATTGGGGGAAAATATTCAAAATGGATCGTCATTCTTCAAGAATTCGATCTCGAGTTCACCAAATCCAAAGCAAAGAAATCATTGGTTTTTGCCAAGTTAATTTGTGATCTTCCCCATACTTATGAGGACACTGAGCCCAGTGATTCCTTTCCAGATGAGTCATTGTTCCTCATTAGTATGTCTGACCCATGGTATGGAGATATTCTTTTATATCTCCAGACCCAACTCTTCCATCCATTTATTTCACGTGACGAACGACGTCGTATTAGACACCATTCAACATACTGCCTTATTATTGGTGACACATTATATCACCGAGGTATTGACATTGTCCTCCGACGTTATTTGACCCATGAAGAGGTTGAGTGTGTTTTAAATGATTGTCACCTTGAAACTTGTGTCGATCATCTCTCAGGGATGGATACAGCCCAAAACATCTTATGTGTCGGTTATTTTGGCCATCCATATTCAAAGAATTCATTGAGGCTATTAAAAAATTCCCACCCTGTCAAATATTTCATAAGAAAGCACATAACCACCCAGCTCCACTCCATTCAATTATCGCCATCGATGCCTTTGAAAAATGGGGTATTGATTTCATCCAATGTAAGTCTACCTCAATGTATGGTTATATTATCATCGCTGTCAATTATTTCACTAAATCTATTGATGCTATGCCTACATTTCTTAACGATGGTCGAACTGCATCACTTTTCATGTTCAATCACATCATCACTCACTTTGGAGTCCCACGAGCTATTGTAACTGATCACAGATCCCATTTCCAAAACCAGATGATGGGTGAATTGTGCGCCAAGTTGGGTTTTCGTCATGAAAACTCATCCCCTTACTATCCTCAAGCCGATGGACAAGTTGAAGCCATCAACAAATTCCTAAAAACCATGCTTCAATGCATGGTGGGGGTGAAAAAAACCACTTGGCATTTGTATCTCTTCTTATCACTCTAGGCCTATCGGACTTCAATTAAAACCACCACTGGATTCACACCTTTCCAGTTAGTATATGGGTTGGAAGCGGTGTTTTTGATTAAATGCGATATTCCATCTCTAAAACTAACCGTAGAGCTCATGCCCCACACTTCTGCCAAAGAAGAACATTTCCTCTACCTAATGAAGTTGGATGAAACCTGTTGTGGTGTTGCTCTCATTAATGAGACATATAAAAAATGCATCAAGACTCAATATAATAAATCTGTTCGACATCACATATTCGCAGAAGGAGATCTAGTCTTGGTCTATGACCAGGACCATGATAAACTTGGAGCAGGGAAATTGGAACCTATGTGGCATGGACCTTACATCATAAAATGTGTGCTACAAAAAGGTGCCTACGAGTTAATCAATTATGATGGAATCCCTCTCGGTGAGCCTCGCAATGGGCTCTACCTGAAAAATTACTATGCATAGAATATCTCACATGCGTGCTTTGTATATTATTGTACCATATGTTTTGGTTTGGTGTTTTTTTACTTTTTTGTGCGTGAGTTTTTCCCCATCTTTAGCTTCTTATACTTTTCTTTGTGCTTGAATGCACAGATGTCAACATCCTTTCCTATCTATTTTGGATTTGTAGATGGCACTAGTCGACATACCCATAACCTAGCTTCTGCAACTTGGATCATATAACACTCTGGCAAGTTCGTGAGTTTAGAAGGAATTTTCCTCAAACCTGCAACCAATAAATTTGCAAAATATCATGCCGTAATTGAAATTTTAACCGAATCTTCTTCTTTAGGTATATCTCAATTGATTATCAACCTTGATTCTCAACTCGTGGTCCATCAACTTAACCGTGTTTATACTATTTGTAGTCTGGTCTTTATATGTCTCTATCTAAGAGTTCGTCATCTCGATAGATATTTTGACTTCATAGAATATAGACATATATCAAGAGAACTTAAT
>JASDQU010587363.1:17299-28972 GCA_032191745.1 Picea mariana | reverse complement strand
ACATGTTCCAAAATTTTATTCCTCCACTCTAGATTGGAGCATGTGCCCTTGTCACCCACGTTAGAAATTATGATCCAAAATAGGACTTTAGTGAATAATTGTTTTAGTAAACAAAACATCAATGTATAAGGACACCTACACACTCACGTGATTATGTGAGGTGTCCAAGTTAGTTTTAGTTAGTTTTAGATAACATTATTTTTTGTTATTGATTTTGGGATATTTAAACCCATTTGCTATTCTACATGAGGAGGATTTTTGGCCCGTAGCCCTCACGTCTTATTGCTGTAATATTTTTCCTTCATGAATAAAAGTTAAGTGTTTGAGGACAATTTGTCAAAGTGGTATCAGAGTTGCCATTGTTGGGAGATATTGATGAGTTAAATCCTACATCTATCATTGAATAAGGTGAAGGAGTTTTGAAGGATTCGGGTTGTGGAATAACAGAATTTTAATGGTGAGTTTTTATTTCCTATTCTAATTTTTCGGGGGCAAAATCATTTTTTTTGTTCATATTGGATTCAAGAGCACCAAGATATCTACACTTATTTTTTGAGTGATTCTACATTTGGTCTATCAAATTTTCTATTGGGTTTATTAAGTTCAGTATTGGGACTGTCCGGTTTTGTTTTGGGTCTATGAAATTGCTTCTTCCCTAATTTTTTATTCCTATCAAATACAATGTGGTTGCTTTCAATCTTATGATCATACCTAAAAAATTCTTCTAACCCAAAACCCTGGTCAATGCCCCCACATCACTAGCATTTTGAAAGAAGTGACCACGACCTGATAACCCCCTCCACCTTTTTTTTTTCTACGCCATTTTTCAAGATCTTTACCACCACCACCTTGATTAAAAAAAATAGTATCTTGAATCACCATGGAATGGAGTTCGAGTATCTTGTGAAGCAAGCGCTTTCTCAGATGATTACTTGCTGAGCTCCTCTGAACTAATTGCTCTTAAACATTTGGATCAATGCCTTTCCTTTTAGTAGTTGAAATCAACCCACCATCGATTCTGTACACTAAAATGGATGCCTTTAATACATTCCACTGCTCTTCAATTTTCGTAGTTACGACAAAGAGACTCCTTTGAAAATGCCTTGAATGTTGTTAGTAAGACTTCAATATTGTATCTAACTCTTACAAGTTCTTTAGATAGACATAAGCATTTTATTATTATTTCACGATTATTGTTGTCTACATGGCTTCCATGAGGAGTCTTCCCATTCCATGAGGATTCTTCCCCTTCGTAAGGAACTATGAATCGAAGAAGCGACCCTGATCTGAAAAGATATTTTAAATGACAATGGTTGAGTTATTAAGCATGTGTTGATTAACCAATTAGGAAGCTTAAATAAAGAGGAAGAAGTTATAGAAGAAGTATAACAACCATATAAACATGTACAAATCTGAATCAAAGCATACAACAACAAAAAACCATAACACCAATGTGATAATGGAGTTCGAAAATATCGCCTACGTCTTCGAGCCTTTGTCTCAGTGGGTGAGGCTTTCTTATTTTTGTTCAAAACTCAATAAGTACATCACAATAGTGCCAAGAGGTTACAAAACTGATCTGGTCTTGTTCTACCTGATCTCTAGAACCCAAAAAAAGAAATGACACTCAAAATGGATGACCAGAGCTCCCAGAAATGGCCTGCAAAGGTGCGCTCCTCAACAGATTCCCTGCATAAAACTTCTATGAATCTCCTCTCATGGCCTCAAGAAGGCCTAGTTTATATAGATATGAAGTTGGTAACCATCTCCCAACTTCCCCCCAAGATCTGGCCTAAAAAAGGGCCCAATATCCCCCAATAAGGGCCAAAAATCTCCAAAATAGTTGAATAAAATCCACAAAATCACTATTCCAAGGTTGAAAAACCCATTTTTGCAGATTATTTGGGTGCAACCCCCTATTCATTGGCCCCTGGGCATATGGTCGCATCCCAAGTGGCCACGTGCTATCCTTCTGGCGCGCTGGCCCCCCTGCATGTTTAGCACCGGGTTGTGTGGCTTGGCCCATGTGGCTAGGCCTGATCCCTTTCCATGCACAAATGGCTAATCCCTCCACCGAAGTAGCACTTGGACTAGTACCCTGGTCGACGGACAAGCCCGATCGACCGGGTGCTAACTATTTTACCCGGGCCGAGTCTGGAGGAGCCCAGGTCACATGGATTTTTCCCATGGAATCGGGGGCTGGAGCAGTTGTGATATCTGTGGTGCGCCAAATGTAAAGGGAGGAGGTGGTGGTCATATGTGGAAGGGTTGCGACTGAGGGTTGGGGCTAGCCCCAACCCTTTCTCCGTCCAAACAAACCAACATACAACTTTAAATAATAATTTTTCCCTTAGTCTAACAAGCACCACCCATAGGCGGGCTGGCTAGCTTGACCTGCCCAAGGCGTTATTATGGTGGAAAGGTTTCGGGTTCGAAACCCATAAACTCATAAAATTTTGAAAACCAAACAGCCAACACCTGGGTGCCATGTGGCAGCCCACGTCTGGGCCACGTTGCACCACCTCATTCACCGGGTACATTGCCGCGTGTCGATTGCTAATTCACCCATGTGTCTACCACATCACTCTGCCACTGTACCTTCCACTAGACCCGTGAATTCCATGTGTCATATGGATGTGCCACGTCACCCATACAGACGTGCCACATGTCACCACTGCAAGGGTGACACATGTCACTCCCTGACTGGTTCTCTGTACCTGTCCACATAAGTGTCTGTACACCCAGTCAACCTACCAACTTTGCCTGCCACGTCATCTGTACAGTCGTACGACCTGTACAGTTAGTTGCCACATGGCACTGTACAGACTGTACAATCATAATTTTTTGCTTGTTTAGCAAAACGAACAGATCACCATAACTTGAGAATACGAAGTCCATTTGAGCCCATTCAAGTTGCGTTGGATTCGTATCGACGAGGCCTACACACATGTCCTTTTTGAAGCTATTATGAGAAGTTTAACTTTTAGGCCTTTCTGAGCCCCATCAAGCTCCTAGATCCAAATCTGGATCAGACCCCAACCCGATATTTTCTATTTCAAAGTAGGGAAGACCTAATATTTGTTGTTTGAAAGAAGGACAAACAATTTGTTGTTTGAAATAATGATGGACCTGATATTTGTTGTTTGAAATAAGGACGAACAATTTGTTGTTTGAAAGAAGGATGTACCTGGTATTTGTTGTTTGAAAGAAGGACGAATGACCCTTGCCGTGTGGTTCCTCCACGCAGTGTTGCAAACTTTTTGAGATTAGTGGAGACAAGACAATGATTGCACAACCAAGGCGCTTCCAAACTCGGTGAAAACCAAACAAAGAATTACTAAGGAAATTTTATTTTGAATGGTTTAGTTCATCAAATATTGTTCTCAATATGTTTGATATGATTGTAGTGATTAAGGATGGAAAGTTAACATAAAGCAAAGTGAGCACACATAAGGTTAATTGGTAAAGTATTGCATCCTTTTGTGAGTCAAAGTATAATCACAATTTGTATTAACATTATTAGTGTTGATTAGAGCACAATAAAGCTTAATCAAATACTTTTTGATGAGACTATATGTGGGTCAAGTTTAATCCCTTATAGATCTATTTTATTGTGTGGTGTGTGTTGCATCCAATGCACAATTTTCCTCTTTTTATGGTTCATTACTTGATGGTGCAACATAATTATTATCAATGCAAACAATCAATAAGATGATATAAGGTGTTCATAAATACAATTAATAAGGTGATATAAGGTGTTCATAACAACAATTAATAAGGTGATATAAGGTGTCCATAACAATCACTGTTCACAAACAATCTTGCAAATATTTATAAGGTGCATTTAATTTTGGCGATATAAGGTGTTTTTTGGTGTTTTGGAGATATAAGGTGCACATTATTTTTCCATTTTTAAGTGATATAAGGTGTAACTGCACTTGTAATTGAACAATGTCCAAAATCATTAGTCTATTTAATGATCCATACAAGTTAGAAGGTTCAAAGAACTATAAAGTATGGAGTCGACACATTCAAAGCACTCTCATTTATAATGAATTATGGGAAGGAATTTGTAATTAACAACCCACAAAACCAATTGATGTTGCTCCATTATCAATATGGGAGTTGAAATATGAAAATTCCTTAGCACTAATTCAAATTTCTGCTTCCAATGAAGTCTTTGTGTAC
This sequence comes from Picea mariana, assembly GCA_032191745.1. Lineage (NCBI taxonomy): Eukaryota > Viridiplantae > Streptophyta > Pinopsida > Pinales > Pinaceae > Picea > Picea mariana. Next base: position 24,784 of record JASDQU010587363.1, on the reverse strand, counting down.
ATTGAAAATTGTAGTGATTCTTAGTTAGCTTGGAAAATACTTAAAGATTTATTTGATTCGCAAATGGAGGCTAAAAAAGTCGATCTTCAATTAAATTTATTGCAACAAAAATTAGTTGTTGGGAGAGATGTAATGGAATATATCTCAAGACTCGAAAATATTAAGCAAAAGATTGTAAAGGAAAGTTTTTTCTAAAATCGAAGATAGTTTGATGGTTACAAATTTGATCTCGGGTTTGCCAGAATCATATAAGTATTTTTTGGAAACATTGCATATTACAAATAAGTTGGAGAATATAACTTTTGATAAACTTGGTGAGCTACTATCTATTCATGATAAAATTTTTGGTAAAACACAACAATCATGAGAGGATGTATTGGTTGCAAGCACAGGCAAGAGCACTACTGAAAAATGTGTTTCTTCTACCAAGGTAAGTGAGCATAAAGGAAATGAACATCAATATAATACATCTCAATATTCAAATCGAGCTCATGGTGAAGGTTGAGGAAGAGGACAAGAAAGAGGCAAAGGCAAAGGTAATATGGCTTGGACTAAGAAAGATTCCAAAGAGGAAGAACATCACCATTCACAATAAAATGGAAGAGGAAGAGGCAATAAAAAATAACTTATTTTTCTTGTAATAATATTAGACATTATTCTTCAGATTGTCGCATTCCTTATGAAAAGATAGCTAAACATAAATAATATTCTTCGGCATAATATGAAAATACAGAAGAATATGAGAATTGTGAATATGTTTTGACAACACTTCAACAAACAAAAACAATAAACAAAGTTAAAAAAAATTACTCTTTCAGAAATGATTTTAAGGATGCTTGGATCATGGATATAGGTGCAACTCAACATATGAATTACAAGAAAGACTTGTTTTGGAATTATCAGGATTGTAATTTGAGTTCGGTCTTTCTAGGAGATGACAACACTCACATACCACATGGAAAAGGTTCATTAAAGGTGTTTTTACCTGGAATTGGGGAAATTATAATGTCTAATGTTTGGTATGATCTCTCTTTTAAGAAGACTTTGTTGTCTTTGATTTTGATTCACTAGTCAGAGCATCAAATAATAATTGAAGATGAAATAATTAAAATCAACTCAATCAAGGATAATTATAAAATAGTGATGATAGGTTATGAGGATGGAAACCCTCTTAGAGTGAAAGCCACATTCATTCCAAGAATGCATGAATTTGCAGGATTAGTTGAGACCGATATTACACCCATGTGATTATGGCATGTTCGTTTTGGACATTTGAATGTTGATAGTCTTATTCAACTTCAACAACAAGGAATGGTAAAGGGATTGTCCACATTTCAGAAGGAAAATGAAATATGTCAAGCTTACATTTATGGAAAATAGAGAAGGTTAGCATTTCCCACAAGTACTTGGAGAGAAAATAGGAGGTTACAACTTGTTCATAGTGATATTTGTGGACCTTTGGACACTTCACTTGGGGGATGTAAGTATTTTTTACTATTCATTTATGACTTCAACATGATGGTTTGGGTGTATTTTTTAAAGGAAAAACCAGAGGCATTCACATAGTTTCAATGTTTTCAAAATTTAGTTGAAACTGCAACTGGGGAGAAAATTGCTACTTTGGATATGGACAATGGAGGAGAATTCAGTTCAAGTGAATTCCATGCATATTGCTAGGAAAAAGGAATTAGGAGACAATTGACTAACTCCTATACTCCACAACAAAATGGAGTAACTGAACAAATGAATCAAACATTATTGGGCATGGCTAGAGAAATGTTGTTCTTCAAAGGGTTAAGTTCAAGTTATTGGGTTGAGATTGTACATACAACAATCTACTGGAGAAATCGATCTCCCTCTTCATATTTAGATGGATTTACTACTTATGAAGAATGATATGGATTAAATCTTATGATTAAACATCTTAGAGTTTTTGTATCAGTTTGCTATGCACTTATTTCAAAAGAAAAATGAATAAAGTTAGATTCCAGGAGTATGAAATGCATTCTAGTCGGGTATTTTGAACAAAAAAAGGGCTATCGAATTTTATCAGGAAGAAAATTTATTGTCAGCAAGGATGTTGTTTTTGATGAAAAAAAAAGTCTAAGTGTAGAAGAAATTGAGAAACTACTTAGTCAATTAGAACGAAAAGTGACTAAGGAACAACAAAGGTTGCAACACCTAAATAAATCAAAGGGTGATCAATGGTTTGAAACGACTTAGACATCAGATGAATAGGTGGAAAGTGAAGAATCAACAAATTCTTCAAAATTTAACTTAGAATATTCAATTCAAGTTAACATTGAAAATAGTTCTTTGGATGGTACCTTATCACCACCTCAAGCTACACACAAGACTCCAAAGTGGGAAACTCAAGTGCTTATGGAAGTCAGGTCTGATGAAAAACATAAAACATGTACAAGGAGTCAACATAATTTGGGTTCTCTTAATTTTTGTCTTACTACTACTGAGCCATCCATTTTTTCAAAGGCAGTAGAACATGATGAATGGAGGAATGAAATGCATTGTGAATATGATGCAATAATTAAAAATTAGACTTGGAAAATTGTTGAATGTCCAAGGCTAGATTGGTTGCAAAGGGATTTGCTAAAAAAGAAGGGATTGATTATGAATAAACCTTCACTCCAACAACTAAGTGGGATACTATCAGAGTCATACTAGCTTTGGTTGCACAAAATGGATGGAAAGTGCACCAAATGGATGTGAAAAGTGACTTTCTAAATGGTGATATGCAAGAGGATGTATATATGACTCAACCTCATGCTTTTGAAGTTTTAGGACAAGAAAAGAAAGTTTGCAAATTGGTTAAGGTATTGTATGCGTTAAAACAAGCACCTAGAGCTTGGTACGCTAAAATGGATGCCTATCTACAGAAAGTTGGTTTTCTACAAAGTGAGTCAGATGAAACTTTGTATATTCGAATTCAAGGCAACAATTTGATCATTTGGGTAATGTATGTTGATGATTTTCTCATAACAGGTAATAACAATGATCATATTTCTAAGGTAAAGAAAGAACTTCTAACAAGTTTTGAAATGTCAGATTTGGGATTACTTCAATACTATGTTGGATTTGAAGTAATGAAAAGAGAAAGAAGCATATTTATTTCTCAAACTAAGTATGTTTTTGAATTATTGGAGAAGTTTGGAATGGAGGATTGCAAACTAGACATCACCCCCATGGATAAAAAATTAAAACTCTTTATGTTTGAAGGGGGGGACTTGTCAACAATACCAGGTATCTGCAATTAATTGGAAGTTTAATCTATCTAAAAAATAATTGTCTGGACTTATCTTTTGAAGTCAACTTCCTTTCCAGGTATATACAAGAACTGAGAGAAATTCATTGGATTGCAATAAAAGGGTACTTCGATATCTTCAAGGAACAAAATAATTTGGACTTGAGTATAAAAGGAATAAGAATTTTAGACTTGTTGGCTACTCAGATGCAGATTTTGCTAGAGATGTTGATGACATGGCATCTACTTTGGGATATTTAATGAGTATGGGATCGATAGTTGTGTCCTAGAGTTGTAAGAAAAAAGCCACTGTTGCAAATTCTATAGCAGAAGTTGAACATATCTCAGCTTGGGAAGCAACTTGCAAAATAATATGGTTGTGAAGAATTTTGCAGGATCTTAAAGTTGTTCACAGTGAAGCTACTTCCTTATTCATTGAAAATCAATCAGTGATCAAATTATCCATAATTACAGTATCTCACTCAAAGAAAAAACATGTTGATACAAAGTATCATTACCTTCGAACTCTCATCATCAAGGAAATCATCAAGCCAACTTATTATCCAATAGAGGACCAAACAACTAACATATTCACTAAATATCTTTAAAGGATTAAATTCACTAAGTTTAGAACCGAGCTTGGTATTCTCTCCAAAGAAATTTTGGATGAAAGGGGGGATTGCTAGAAATTATGATCCAAAATAGTTAACTTGGGACTTTAGTGAATAATGTTTTAGTAAATAAAACATTAATGTAAAAGGACACCTACACGCTCATGTGATTATGTGAGGTGTCCAAGTTATTTTTAATTAGTTTTACATAATGATATTTTAGTTATTGATTTTGGGATATTTAAACCCATTTTCTATTCTACATGAGGATGATTTTTTTCCCTTAGCCCTCACGTCTTATTGTTGTAATATTTTTCCTTCATTAATAAAAGTTATGTGTTTGAGGACACTTTGTCAACCCATTTCGATGAAGTCAACAAACTCTGGCATAAATTCTTCAAACATTTGAACTACCAAAGCATGTTGGTAAATGTCAAAGTCTAGTTTTGTTAATGGTTTTCCTTTGGTGACACCTAAGAATGGTGTTTGTGAGGGTTTTGTTTTAAGAAAACATCTTAGGGAGAGATGTGAAAGAGTGAAATATTGGAGAGAAAACAACATCCTACATATTATTCACTAAAAATTGCATGGTCGAATGGAGACAACCTTAATCTCCACACCATGAATATTTTGACTTTTATTGATGATTTTTCTAGGTTCACATGGGTTTATTTTTTGAAGAAAGACATGAAGTTTTAGAAAAGTATAATATTTTCAAGTCTTTTTTTGAGAAGAAGTCATGTCACACTATACAAATACTTAGGTAGATAACCTAAAATAATACGTTAACAATGATTTTAGGCATTTTGTCAACAATTTCGTATAGTGTGCCAACGTACAATTTCGTACACTCTGCAACAAAAATGGTGTTGTTAAGTGTAAGAATATGACCTTGATAGAGATGGCATGGTGCATGAAGCATGGTAGAGATATGGACCATAGTTTTTTGGCAAGGCAATTTCATGCATTTGTTATATTCTCAACTACAGTTGCACTCAAGCTATGAAAGGCGGGACTCAAAATGAGGAGTGGGGGAAGCCTACAATAGCTCACTTCAAGATCTTTTGTTGTGATTCTTATAGGGAATATTCTAGATGGGAAGCATGAGAGGCTAGATCCCAGAAGTCATCATTGCAACTTTTTAGGTTATAATGAAGATGCTAAGGATTATTACCTTTATGATCTAGAGACAAAGGGTGCCATCATTCACAAATTGTTGAGTTCACTGAGAATTCACCTGCTTCAAGTTTTCCTTTTGCTACTTTTGATCATTCTTCTATCGATTTGTCCCCAAATCATTATGCTATTTCTAATGAGGTAGTGATATATCATCCTAGAATCGACAACCCTCCTAGTGCAGATGAATATTTTGTTGTAGGGGATGACAATGCATAAGAAGAAGAGGCAACCAATGATAGGAAAACAAGGTTTTTTCACAAAATCTTCCATGATCCTAGATCTCAACCTAGTAATTTTTCCCTCGTGGCAAATATTTTGACATGTTTTATCTAGAGACATATGAAGAGGTTGGAGGTCAACAAGTGGACAAGAATGTAATGGTAGAAGAGAACAATTCCCTAATAAGGAGGGACATGGGGGAATTAGTTCCACTTTCCCTAGGGAAGCATGTTGTTGGATATAAGTGAATCTAAAAAACTAAATTCATATCAAATGGTTAGGTTGAGTGACACAAGGCAAGATTAGTTGCCAGACAACTACATCTAATGTAAAAGCAACATTTTTTCAATGTTTAAAACATCACTTTGGCCTTTTTGAAAAATTGGTGAAACCCAAAAGTATTGTTTTATAACATAGCTATAAATTTGTTGTGTTAGTGACATCTAAATGTCACACTTTCAATGACAAATATATCACAATATTAACATAAAAATTGTTCTAGAATTTTTACAATAATGACATAAAATTCACTTTAACGATGTTTAAAACAAATTAAACCTACATGTTTGCAACCACAAACATCAAAATACACTTCAACATACTTCTTTAGCACTTTTATGTGTGGGATAAAACATCACTTTAGCAATGCCAAAGCATTATTATAAACATCAATTAAGTGACACTGTTTTGAATTTTTTTTTGCGAAAAAGACATATAATATGTCTCTTTCGAGATGTTACATTAAAATCCCCCCACATAAATGACATTATTGCCACTTCAGAAACATTTAGTATGTCACTACAATAACTTGAGGTTGAAAATTTTCCCATAAAGCGACTTTATAGCCACTTAAGTGACATATAATGCATCTCTAAAGAGACATTTTATATGTCTAATTTTTTTTTAATAGGGCTCCACCCTATGTGGCATTGATCAATAACATATAGTTTAATAGGGCTCCACCATGTGTGGCATTATCAATAACATATGCAAAATCCACATTTTTTTTTAATGGAATGTCTCAACATAAATATCCACATATGTCAATAAATCATAGACATCATATATTACTAAGGTTAAATACTAAAATAATCTCAAATCAAATATGTCTCATTTTCATCACCCTTGGAGAAAATCAACCACTCTAATTCCTTAGTCTAGTGTTTACACCTTGCAATATGTACCTAAATATTAAGATTATTAGTTCTAAAAACAAGAGAAGCTGCATAGAAGCTAGTCCTTGCTATGTAGTTATCATGCAACGATAAACAACTTAGAAAAACATGACAACAATATAATAATGTTTTCCATTAAACAAGACGTAAGTCTCGTACAATTATGCTAAATACATAATGAAGTTGTAATTTTGAACATTAAACATGGTTAAATCAATAAACATTTAATATGGTTTTTTAAGGATCAAATGTATATTTTACAAGGCAATATTAGGTAGATATGTAAATATATGCTCCAAAAATAATAACGATTTACAAAATTAATCATCATCATCATAATATATATATATATATATATATGATTAAGCAAATTAAAAATAGCAAATTAAAAATAGTTTGTTAAAATTGTTAATAAAAAAATAAATATTTTAAAAAATATAGATATATTAAGTTTATAATTTTTAAAACAAATAATTTCGTGCAACACATTGAGCCTTCTATAGACTCAATGGACAAAAAACCTAATTTATTAACATTGGTTTCATATGAGGATCTCTAATTCACGTTCTCTGACATAATAACAAATACTATTATCGAGTCTTTTGGGGTTGTTTGTTCATGGTACTGGATCTCTATTGATTGTATTCAATACAAAATGTTTTAAACATATATATGGACGAGAGTATATTTCAAGTGACATATACACCAACATCGTTGAAGCTTTACGGAACTCATATAATGTATAACTAAATGAAAGTTGATTAGAGTTCGACAGTAATATCATAAATCACATCACTGAAGCTCCCATGAACTCATACTTCTTGCATTTTGGTATCTTCTTATCTAAAAATTAAACAAGATACACAGTTTAACACTTAACACTTAACGATGATATATATATATATATATATATATATATATATATATATATATATATATATACGACGAGGATAATATATATATTAAACTAATTATTATAAGTATTCTATAAATATACCTTGGTTCGAAGGAAATGATTCTCCACAAGGAACACATCTTCCTG
>JASDQU010587363.1:2391-17165 GCA_032191745.1 Picea mariana | reverse complement strand
AATTAATTGAAAAATATATTAACATAATTCATGGAAGAAATAAAAATATTAGTTTTAAGGATGTATCGTACCCTTTGTTGTAAATCTCGAGTCTCTTGAAAAAACATTTTGTTCTGCATATTGAAAAATGAATATATATTTAACAAATATCCAACAGTGTCACCTCACATCATTTCAACATGCACTTTTCCCATGTGGAAACCTAGGAATAGCATCAATTTACGGATAGCACAATGCATGGTATCCAGTTGTGGATTGAGAGGTAGCGACGAGCGTTACTACTTAGGCTGCTGTGAAACCTTATTCCATGGAGCTAAGTGTGTAATACCAACAATTCATGGCCTGCGAGGGTATGGTACATGGAAAGTCTTCGGGTATGTTTTTCTTTGGCTGGTTTTTAGGGTTTTGACATGAACAATTCCCATTATAGTTTTATTTAGAACTTCAATCTCTTCCTGTACATGGAAAACATGCAGTGTCATACCAAGTGCAAGTTGTTGTAAATTACACTCGCCATCTACAATGAAAAATTGAAGATATTTTAACGGGGAGAGAGAGAGAGAATGAAAGCTAAGTCTGATCAAAATGCAAGAGCTTCATTCAAGGTTGTGTGATTTCCATGTGACGAGAATATAATTTACACTAAAGCTCCGTCAATTGAAGCATCAGATTGAGAATTCCCTAGGGTGAAAATAAATCAGTGGGTTTAGTTGTTCAGGTTTGGAAATCATGAATAAGCTTCCACAAACCTAAAATAGAGTGAGGATATCAACTTAGAAATTGCTTTAGTTCCGATGAAGGTTGCTACAACACAAACAAACTTTATTTTGCTTAAGTTTTTTTCTTTAATACCATAACATAGTTATTCTTATTTTTTATCTTTTATCTATAAAAGTAAAGCAAATTTTTATCTCTAATCATGCATGGCATACATAAATAACTAGTGATATTCATGGGCTAGTACTCAAAGAATTGCTCAGGGAAAAGGTCTATACCTGCAAAGTCAAAGAATTTCTCAGCAAATAGTCCGTTCGTCTATGCTTTCAGTGATGTTTCTTAACTAGATGCTCTAATTTAGAACTTTAATGGATTAGCTGCACAACACATTAATGTATTAGATGCACAACAAAATTAGTAAGTGATAACTTGACCTTCAAGCTAACTCTGCTTTTCTCCTGCTTTGCTAGCTAGTTGCACCGGTTTCTGTCATGGATATCCACCAACAAGTTGTAATTAATAGAAAAGGAGACAATATTAAGCCATAAAATCAAGTTTGTTAGCCAACCACAATCAAAGCCATCAACAACAGGGCATGCAACCGTGGAAACATTGTTTTGAGATTGGCTACTTTATCTCTACCCATGTTTGAATAAGATCATACTACATATTGAATAAAATCATGTTGCATAGGGTTTTTCTATGGCTAAATTTATTTTCTCAATATCGTTATTCCATTGTTCTAAATTAGCCATTGAATATAATTACCTCAACATAAAAAACATAATATTTCATTGGCAAGAATTACCTGCTAAATTTCTTCTCGACATAAGTTCTAGGCCATCCAAAAATGATAAACAAATTGACAAACCAAGTGAGATTTTGTTTTAATCGACAGATATTGTAAAAATAAGATTACAAAAATATAATGTTTAGTGTAATAACTTGAGGAGCGTATGTGAATGCTGACGCTTGGATCCATTAGGATTGAAACAACAACCTCCCAAGGATGCAAATCCCCTTGCGTTTTCATAGAGGTGGTACTCCTCTTTATTTTAAGATTTTCTCGGGACTCTAGATTTTTAGAATATTGGACTTTGTAGGAGTCCGTCGCGGTAATCAAAAAAATATAAAGATTGTAAGAAAAAATAACAAGAAAGAAAATTTTTTGTTTTCTTTTTTAAAGAGAGTTCCTGAGAAATGACCAGGAATCGCACACCTCTTACACTTGAAAAAGATAGACAAATTTTCCTCACGTCCATCATAGTTAAACTAAATATTTCTGATCACATAAAACAAAAGAAGATGACTTGCATGCATAAGAGAACTTTAATAGAGTGAAAACATGGGGAGCTCAAATAAAGATAATGATAGATCAATCTCAAATACTTTATACTCAAAACCCAGAGTTACAAAGTACAGTCAAAACTGATCCAAAAATAGTTCTCTTGGGATTTCTGAAAAAATATATAGTTAGTTACAAAGCCTTGCAATCTAAATGCGTTTGTCCTTAGGATCAGGATTGGGGCTCCTGCAGACCATAAAGAAAATATGAACAAGAAGTAATCTATAGAAGGAGAATGGTGGGTGATATCAGAGTAGCAAGACCTGGAAAGAAGACAGGGAGAAGTTATCAGATTTTGGTTAAACCTTTCTATTTAAAGAAGAGGAGTAACTGGATGAAAAACTGATAAAGAAAGAAAAATGTGATCATAATGAACTTACTATGATGGTATCTCATGTCTTCACTTGCTTGCTGCTGTCCTTTTATTGTCTTCATCGATGATGATAGGAACCGTCTCAACTTTTTATTTCCCTTCTTTGGTTAATTTATTGATATATATTCAATATAAGTTTTCATTGGTACAATGTTTATTTCATGCCGCATTTTAATGTTGAATAACTCACCTTCCAAGTCTCTTAAGTCAAGAGAAATAACATGTATTGCTTCCTCAATATCTTGATTTTTCACGGAATAATCCACTAGACAATTGTCTATTTCATCTTCATTATATTCGAGTAAGCCATACAATTTTTCAACTGATAACCCTTTAAATATCTCAACTTGTTCGTCAAATTGTTGCTTTGTTAGGAACATTGAGTTGAGAATTAGCTTAGGGTCTTGTACTTCGTTAGTACCTCCTTCTAGGTCTATATTCGTGAGTCTCTTGAACAATTCTTCTCTTTTCAGTATGGCTTCACTGCATGCTTGAATAATGTTATTCAAAATTTTAATCGTTTGCTTCCAACAAGCATTTAGCTGTTTTATTCAACTTGGGGAAGGCAGATCCTCCTCTCTTCTTCTTAGTTCCATCATGTTAGAGACTTTAATTCCTAAGGGTAATACAACATTAGTGTAGAAATCTTCTTCGTTCTTTAGATTAGCTTGCAGATATTCATGGAAGGCATGTTCCCTCAAGCCAAAAGCAACAATATTTTTCAAAACCTCCCATGCCTCTGTTATTAGTGACATTCTCTTCTTAATATTTTTTTCTACATAACTCATGACTATTGTGAGTAGGCTTGAAGATCCTTTCAACTTAATAACAAGTGTGGTAGGTTTTACCATTGACAAAGGACTGACCAGGATAGGAAGAGGCATTAAGGCATCCTTCAATTCTATGATCCTTTCTTTTAGCTTGGCATTTTTGGCCTCCAACCCATTAATGGAATCATCAATAGCATCACTGATTGCTTTGTGAATTTTAGATATTTGGGACGACCACATGTCTTTCAGGTGAACCTCTGAGTGAGATTTTCCTTTTTTATTTTCTGATCACGTCTTTCCACAATCAATTTTTTAGAATCCTTATCAAACATAGCACTTTGAAAAGTGAAGGATTCCTCTTCACTAAAAATCTCATTTGTAACAACTTCCAATAAAACATTTTTTTGAGTTACAATTTATGGTTGTTCCATTGCGGGAAATATTTTCTCAATATCCACTTCCATGTCATCCAGAGAAAATATTTGGATGTCATTTTCTATGAGGTTGTCCTCTTCTTTTTGTATCAAAATTTTTCTTTTCTTTCTTATAGGAAACTTATGTGAATTCTCAATTTTCTTGGAGGGGGGATTCTCCTCTCCTCCACCGCTTGAACTACCGTTGGAAATATTTCTAATTGGGTGAGCCATTGGAGCATTGCTCCGAGATGTGGTAGTTTTGGGAGTAACAACTAGAGATTGGGTGCTCCTTTCACTGGGACCTTTTCCTTTTTTCTTATACAACTCATTAGTGCTTAGTACTGTTTCTAGGTCACCAACCTCTTGTACGGGGGTACTTTGGTTATTAGCTTCTCCTTCTTCTTCATTCAAAGTAGTCTGAATGAATGAGATGTTGAATCCTACTGAAATCATGTGTTCCACAAAGATTTTGTTAGGATCAAAGCCTCTGATCCTTTCAACATATTTTAGGCTCACATTATTGAAATGGCTTGCAAAATCATCAATTTTGTTTATGTTTCTGAGAATGAAATCTCCAATCTTCCATGGCAAGGGGATGCTTTTTTTTTCTCTTTTTCATGGAAAAAATGTAACCAAAAGTTGTATTTCCTTGCCACTTCTGTAATAAACAATTCATCAGATACATGGTATGGAAGAAAAGAGGGATTTCTTAGGAACAAAAGATCCTGATAACACTGTTATTTTCCATCTGTTCTATCATTTCCTTTTTCTCCAAGAATTTGTTAGCTTGGTCAGATATCCTGGGCGTATTTTTACCAAACAATAGTCCTTTGAAGACTGAAACAAAATCATTGTAAACTTCGTAAAAATACAGAGAAGTCTTGTGTATCCACAATGCCTGATACCAGAAGGTAACTAGATCTATTTTACAGTTCACCCTCTTGCATATGGTCAAGTTTGGAAATTGACAACAATACACTATCATAAATACCAAATAGGAAGTCGTAAATATTTTTTTGTCCCTTTTGTAATGTGATAAATGGGATAAGATTTCGATGGAAATCAATTTTCCCCAGTCAAAGATAGCCTGTTCCTTTACTGTAAAATATAAAATATAAAGAATCATATGAGAAATGGTCGCAGTGCTTTCCTAATTTCAACCTGGTGAACAACCACACAATCTCTCGAAAGGGGTTTTTAAAATAATCGACCTGGATCCTGGTTATGTCTTCTGGAATAGTTGTGGGACTTTCCAAATATTCAGGTAGGAGATCCAGGCCATTGTCATGTTTCTTTAGAAAATATCTGCAATCTTCTCCTTTGAAGGTAAGTGTTGGCTTTGGGAGCTTCAACATCTTGCGAAAAAATTGCAGTGAAAGGGAAATGGGGGAATGATCTTGGAGTTGTATAATTCTTTGGATCGACACGTACTTCTCAACGAACCATGCAACAAGTTCTTTGCAGTCGAATACCTCAGGAACACACCCTGCGTGACCAATTCCGGATGTCCAGATTACGTCTTTTTGTGCAGGAGGAGATGAGTAATATGAATATGCTCTGGACCACTGAAAGTTCTGGTCTTCATGACCAAAAATATTCAAAGTATCTCAACATAATTGTTGTATAGCTATTGTTTCCATTTAGGTTGACGGGAGTATTCTTTAGCTGAACAATAACTTGAAATAAATCCTTTAGGAGATATGACAATAATATAATCCTTTGGAAAATGACGAATTAATGCGATTTAATGAATAATCTCCTCGAGTCTTTTGCCATTAATGACAATATTTTCGAAGCCTGCACAATTAGTTGTTAGCATTAAACAACATTCAATGTATATTGGAAAAAGCGCGAGAATGGCGGGGACAGACAAGAGTAGTTTTTAATATGAACCCGCCAACCTGGGAACCTGCCAACCTGTGGTTGTAGATTATAAAAAATAAGTCCAGTGTAGAACAACGGTCAGTCGGACTTGCATGTAGGAGAAATGAAACGATTTTAGGGACTCAAGACCCACGACAAGTCTGATGGTTGAAATGAGAAATTTTGGGTGCAAAATGGAGATCACGGAACTTGGAGAATGAAAGTTCAACCCCGCGAACCTGCGATGTTGAAAAAAGGCTAAGTGTAATATAACAAGCCGGTCAAACGAACTTGTGGCATAGGAAAAAAGATGGGGATGAAGATCCGCAAACCCACCGATTTTTGAAATGCAACTAAATATGGTAACTAGAAAGGGATAGAAGAAGGGAAGAAAGGAAAAGGGAAACAAGGGAGAGTATAGAAGAGGGAAAATCATTGGAATAACAAGTTGGGAAATTACAAATTGGAAGCAAATTTTGGAAGAAGGAAATGATCTCAATAGTGAATCAACCTCTAATATTGAGCACAATGTCATATTGTTGGTCCTACTATGTTCCAACATTGCAGTTCATATTACCAATTTATTCTCGGACTATAAGAAAGGCCAATATTATATTCAATTCCCTTTTAGTATAGATTATGTGTAAGCAAACTGGTATGTCACAATCATCCTACCGAACTTTTATAAACCTGAAAGCAAGTCTATTCTCACCAAAAAAATATCAAGCAAAGTATCTTCTTTGGAGTAAACCATTTGGTGCTCTTGTGGATGGTGCATAACTAAATTCTTAGAACCACTAAAGAAAAAGCATGGCACTAAAAGTGAGCTGGAGTATGGAGCTGTTTCTTTCCCATCACAACCAATGGAATTTATAATTGTAAATCAAGAACATAGATTTATTCAATCAGATAAACTAACACTCTGGTATTGATGTTTTTTCTGAAACATGAAATATTAACCGTAATGTAGATATTGCTAAAGCTCCAAACAAATGTCTGAAAATTGGAAAATTACCAAAATAGACCAATACAGTACATATACCTTAAACCTACATAACTATAATTGAGAGAATAAGTTGTAGTAATACCTTAAACCTACATGAATAAGCTGCAATGCTTAGATAATTTGTTGAGTCTGTATATGAGATTACATTCCAAATCTTTAACCAAACGATCAAGCCATCATCTTTAGCCAAAATATCAAATTTGTATTTTAACAACATCCACTATCATTAGTTTGATATAATAACTAGCATAATAGAGTTTTTATTGCAGGGAAGCTAAATGCACCAACAAAACAATAACATCTATGGTAGCCAATGATAAAATGTGAGTTTGTCCCTAGTAAGATAATGCTCTTCATTCAACTCTTGCATTTGTTGTTCAGTAATATAGTTAAACTCAATTGTATCTTCAGTAATACAGTTAAACTCAATACTATCTTGTATAACTTGGTAGAGGAATGATTCATGTGAGTATAAATTTTCATGCAAGGGTGCCATGCAGTGAAGAGAGGGTGCTAGGAAGTGAAGAGAAGATGAGGGTGCCAGGCGGTCAGGAGCAGAGGGTGCCAAGGGAGCATAGGAGGGGATGGTGTAGAGAATTGACTACAGTGCTGCCTACAAACTAGAAAATGGGAAATTTCTTTATTATAGACTCTCACAAATAATGAAATAATATTTGCCTCCACCAGAGCTATTTATTCCCATCAAATGTTGTGGGCCAATCATAATATGTGAATGAAATTCATAAAAGGCTTTTTGAAATTTGTAAACGACTTTTTTAATTTTAAGAAAGGGAGTTAATAAAAAATAGGGCAAAAAATTAGGAAAGTGTCTAACAAAGATATGAAAAGGTACCCATGAATATACCAAAATGCACCCATTAATAGGCAGTCAACGATAGTTGACCGCTGTGCGAAATCTACAGTCCCTAGTTGGAGGGATGGACTATTAAAGAGGGTTTCATGGTTAATTCATTATAAAATTCCATGATAAATGTGGTACAAGTATACACCTAAGAGGTTGATGAATTGGAAGGACCATTAAACCTTAAAAATGGTAGTGTTGATATAAAACGATCAAATGATAATACCAAATGAATAAGCATAAGTTGTAGTAAAATGAAAGAAAAAACTACAACTTTAACATTCCTTACCATATCCTTCTTCATGTTTATAAGTTCTTAAAGTATCACTTTCTCTGTAACTATATTAGTCTTGTTGCAAAATATAAATAATATCAAGCTGAAATCTTTCATTTAATACTGAAGTATCATAAGATCAAATACATGGATCAAGTATTTACAATTATCAAAAATGAAAGAGAAAACTACAATTTTAACATTCCTTACCATATCCTTCTTCTTATAAGTTCTTAGAGTATCACTTTCTATGTAGCTATACTAGTGTTGTTGAAAATTATAAACAAGGCAGGTTGCAGAGCAAAAAGTCCCTGCCCAGAAGGTAGAGGAGCTTGTTGTTTAGATTTGGGACAAAGGAAGATTGTCAATAAATTTAGAATTATTTGTAATTATTTCTTCATAGACGTAATTCATTGAAGCATAGGTGAGACAAATGGTTGGGGGGATGAATGAGAAGTTGAGCTAGTTATAAGGCACTGGTTCTGGAGATAAAATATCTCTCATCAACATCGGGGAGGAAGGAAGATATAAGATCCATGCTACCGGTGTTGGCATGCGATTTTTGTTACCGGCTACAGGGGCATACTATCAACGAGTGCCCACAGAACGGTTTCAAAAGAAAAGAAGAGTGCTCTTTCACCATATCATGAATATAAGAGAAAGCCACAATGTAAATATCCCATAACTCTTCAGTTGGGGGCTTGTCTATAATGGAGATTTGGTTCAACTGTCTACAAGGAATGCAGTTAAGACATAAATTATTGTCTGAGAAACCCCTCTGCTCTTACTTTTATCTATGTAACACCTCGACTCTTACAATTGTGCCAATAACCTGTTGTCGTATTTCTGTGATCT
Organism: Picea mariana; assembly: GCA_032191745.1. Classification (NCBI taxonomy): domain Eukaryota; kingdom Viridiplantae; phylum Streptophyta; class Pinopsida; order Pinales; family Pinaceae; genus Picea; species Picea mariana. The sequence goes on along the minus strand of JASDQU010587363.1, from coordinate 8,684 downwards.
AGCTACACGAAGGTCTGATGTAGTGGCTTGGCTCAACAATATGTTTGTCACATTAAATCTCCCAGATGACCCTTCCGAAGAGGATTTGAGAGCCTTCTTAAGTAATGGGAGCATTCTTTTCCAAGTCATGAACAAATTGAATCTTGGCTCGATACTGAAGGTACATTTTGCCTCCTCCTTATCATGTGGGAAGACCGTGTTCCCCATGTTTAAGACAACAAGCATTTTTTTGTTTTCGTTCTAGAGCCAATAATGAATTCACCAATTATACTATAGTGGATATCACATTTTACATAGAAGGAAAAATTTCTCCTCCATGTTACTGAAATTTTTTTTGGACAAGCTTTTTTGAAGGAAAATCTTCCATCTCGCAGGGTTTTGCAAATGTAAGAAAAATGCATTTTGCACATGTTCCTGTACATGAACTAGGGCATTTTGCAAATTCATTCCTATATGGTTTTGCAGAGAAGCAAACACAAGCATAAAAAGTGTTCTTAGAATGAATACAAGTGTTTCTGTTATGTTGTGTCAGTTGTTTAATATTTCAAGATTTACCATTTAAAAGGGTCAATTGCTTGCAGATTGTATCAAAACCAAGTCAATCTAGTACTGAAGGTGCTGCACATTTTGCGTATCAACGGTTTGAGAATGTCAGGAATTTCCTTGTGGCAATATAGTAAATTTGTTTCATAAAAACTTATATTTGATATTCCATCTCAACGTTTCAAGTCTCATTAGTGTTCATTTAACATTAAAAAGGGCATGACTCATAAAACTATTATAAATAATTTTTTAATCTGAAATAATTTATTTTTTTAATAAATTTTTATATTCACATAAAATATAACAAAATTTAAATTTATGATAATCACTTTTTAATAAAGTGATATAATATTTTATAATTAGTTCGTCTAACCATGGCACCATGGCACGCGACTAGGCCTTGGCTTGTAACTTGTATCCTGAGCATGTCACTTGTATGATCAAGCCATAGCATGTGGCCAACCTCTTCAATTACATAGTTGACATCTAATAGAGTTGTCACTTACAGTGCAGGCTGCCTCATCTTGGGACTTCTGCGTGCTTTGTTTGGTGTAGTCTTCAACACAACGACTATGGAATTGTTGAATGCTTGGTCGATATGCGTACGGTTCTCCTTTATTCAAAGCCGATACAATATATCTGAGTAGTCTGTCTTCTAGAAATATTGAATGTAAGAGGGCAGTTGAAACGATGCCACAATTCGCTACTGGTGTTGTAGGTCGAACTTCCCCCTTCTTTCCTTCCATAAATCATTTCAGCTTCAAAAGTGAATACAACCAGTAAAATAAGTGTCTGCCGCTCTTGGCCCAGTCGATTTCTCTTGGCACAATCAATTGTCCGTAGCTCTTTCTTGCGCAGTCGATACCGAATTGGTTGGTCTTAACCGAAATGGATTTTCTTACCGAGGTCAATTCTCTTACCGAAGTGGATTTTCTACCTTGAGAAGCATCTTGTCTTACCGTAAACAGTAAGTTTTTCTTCTGAATTTCCTAATAGGTCTGAAGGGGATTGCCTTCTCCAGACTCCCAACATCAAAGGGGAATTTCTTCTCAAGACGTCCAACCCAACCCATTGCTATCGGTGGTGGAGAGTTTATTTATTGAGACATAGGTGGGGTGCTCTTTCTATCACAATAAGTTATTTCGTAAGGTATGATTCTGGTGATAATGAAATCTTTCATGGAGTGCTGGTTTCAGGTGGAAAGCGCAGTGGTCGGGTATGGTGATGGTACGAGGGGCGTACGAATCAAGCTTGCTTGTAAGGTGATCGAGGTTAGCTTAGGCAGAGTGTGAGAAAAGGTGGTGATCTATGAAAATGATTAGAAGGATTGGTTCAATAGCCCATATATTGGTCCTCCTACTTCTATAACTCCTAATTCCAGAATTGACCAATTCAGGTAGAAAGACCTCTGCTCAATCTGCAGCATGGAGTTTTGTCCTACTACAAAATTCATGGACCCGTTAAGATTGTCATCAGTGATAAAGTGATCGAGAAAGGCATACACATAATTGGAGAGGAATCTTTGAAGGTAATGAATAAGTCTAAGTATAGTCAATTTGAAATTGCTCTCCTTCAACTTTTCTTCTTCAAATTATATATGTCTAGTGTTTTCTTCTTCATTTATGAAATCTCCTTATCTAGATTGTTCTTCCATGGAAAAATATAGGAAAGCTCAAAGTTTCCCTTCATATTAATACAGTGATCAATTTTCCTAAATATTAGAGATGTAGTCATATTAGTAAATGAATTTAACAGTCTTTATTGAAAACCAAAAACCAAAAACTTATCTTTGATGCTTTGCTTCTTATGTGTTTGCATTTGTGTGTTACTGACATTCCTTGCCTCGTATTTCTCGCTGTAATTGAGCCACATGCTAAACTTCAGGAGGAAAAAAACATTGGTATTCTGGAACGACAATCCTGAAGCGACCGAGCGACAAGCTTGAAACAACAGGAGGAAATGGAAACTAATAGTCTGGAGTGACGAGCCTGAAGCGACGGAGCGACAATCCTGGAGAGACCAACCTAAAGGAGTCTATAGGTACATGAGGAAATTGACAGTAGTAGTCTGGAGCGCTGACAGTAGTAGTTTGGAGCGACCGACCTGATGAAAGAAAATAGACAAGGAAAGAAGACAAAGAAAAAGGTGAGGGGAATGGTTATTATATCACATGCATGGGGCCTGCAAGTGACCAAGTGGAAGTGGACGACATCACCAATTGCCACTATGAGGCACCAACACCAAAGCCACCACTTGAGATTACAAAGGGTTATGGACTATGGATTATGAGTCCAAAAACATCAAACATTTAATGTTTGGATTTAATGCTAACTTGAAAGTTAACATTAATCCACCTTGCTTTCTAGATATTCAATTTATTATGTTTGGAGCCTTCGTATTCCTAAGTTTGAAGCCTCTTACCTCAATATGAGGCCAAATAAGGCCTCAAACTTAAAACTTAGAACTAACAACCAAACAAAAGTTGAAAAAATTACATGAAGCTCTTGAAACTTTGGTTAAAGTTGTTGATTTCCGTTCTTGGCTATTAAAACATGGGAAAACCGATTACTATTAATCCCTCAGCTCGAAGGGCAGGGACTAATAATATGAAGCTGAAATCTTTCATTTAATACTAAAGTATTATAAGATCAAATACATGGATCAAGCCTTTACAATTATAAAAAAAGTTTGATATTCCATTTAATACTAAAGTATCATTAGATCAAATACATGGATCAAGCCTTTATCATTATTAAAAATGTTTGATATTCCATATATTGTTTAAGTGGATTTAAACTCTTTTTTTTTATGAAATAATATTTAACTTAAATTCAATGTATATTTAGTGTTTTAACTTTAGTAATAAAAGCATATTTCTCATTGCATCGAGAGTAGCGAGGTGTTCTACAGCTCAATATGCAGGAGATGTTGACACATTAGTGTTATGTTAGATTAGATAACGTTACATTAAACATGGAGAAAAATTAAAGTCGGCTCAATTAAAAATATATAACAATAATAAAAATAATGTTCGTTGAATTAAAAAAAATACTTACACATTAAACATTGAGAAAAATTAAAGTCGTCTCAATTAAAAATATATAACAATAATAAAAATAATGTTGACTGAATTAAAAAAAAAAATTACACCCATTGTTACATATTACACACATATATACGTATCTGTAAAACATTGAGAGGGATCAAATTTATTAAGGTGTAATTTTTTTTTATCATTTAATATAAAAGAATTAAATAAAATGATAAAAAAATTATATTTTAATAAATTTGATCTCTCTTAACACTTTATAAATTCAAATATATCTTACTATACAAATAGCACTAGCACCCACTTAACCAATAGAAGAGTTTTTGTTAACCATTTTAATAACACCCACTTAACCAATAGAAGAGTGTTTTTTAACCATTTCAATAACACCCACTTAACCAATAGAAGAGTGTTTTTCAGCCATTCCAAACTATCTCCAATTGTATAGCTTTTATTCTCCTTCGAGTTCGTTCTAAGTTTTAACCTTTACAAGTTTGGTATTGTTATGATACCATGTTGGCAAATTAAAGATAAGAAAGAGATAACGGAAACATAACTTTTATTAATGATGGAGTACAAACGGAAATATAATATAATATATTTTTATAAGTAGTTTTTTAATCATTTTTAAAATTATAAATATAAGTAGTATTTTAATCATTTTTAATTATAAATATTGATATTTATTTTAATTTAATTATTTATTTAGTACATAATCGTTAAGTGATTAATTAGGTTAAATGTTAATTATATGGATTATATATAAAGAGAGAGGGGATTAAATGTTTTGATTTTTCGTATCACTAATTAGTATTGATGGGTTTATATTGGTTATTGTGTGTAGAATGCATAGAAGTAACATGATATACGTTATCCATTAAAATTATATATAGTCCTAGGGGTATCCCAAGGGGTTAGTTCAAGTGACTCTTTACAATGTTGATGAGCATTTGACTAGTTTGGTGATTGAAGGTGCCCATTTCAAAACTCCTGGGGTGAAGTATCCCTTAAGTTTACCATAAGGTTTATATATGTGTGTGTGTGGGTTATTTCAATCAGTTAGACCATTTGTCAAAGGAATGTTGTTAATGGAAAAGTCATTGGTTTCGATTTGGTCAAGTCCCTGAAGATTGCTAATTGTTATTGGGATTGGTGGTTGACAATATCTTCCATCCAAATATTTGAGAATAGAAAAAAGAATTCCACCAAACTTGGAAAATGGAAAAATCTAAAAAGCAAAAGAATGAAAAAAGAGACTAAGGTTTGCTATGGGGGAAAGAGGTGTTTGGCTTGTGGATGGTGTTAAGCATTGATCAGTTTCTTTTCTGGGGTCCAAAGCACATATCTTAGGCACGGTAAAGTCGACTAAATCTTCATGTGCAGTTGTAGCCAGAGGAAAGAAAACGTGGTAGGGTGGATGAGATTGTCATGGGCAACTGTAGCTAGAGGCAAGGTTAGGATTATTCGGTTTTAGAGAGATTTTTTTTATTTCTCTTTGAAAATGAGGTTGATAAGGAGATGGTTCCTGGTGGTTCCTGGAACCATGAATCTTTTAAGTTGATGTTGATGATCCAGTATGATTAGTTTGAATTAAACCGAGTAGTGAAGGAAGAACTTCTCTTGTGGGTTCATCTTTCCCGAATTACCCCTTTTTTTTTGGGATAAGAAAAACTTAGTGGGAGGAAATATTGGTGTTTTTCGGGTGTGGCTCGAGAAATTCTTGATAGGAAAGGCACTCCAGGGATTTTGGTTCTGACCACTGTATTAGGCAGCCTCTTGGAAGAAGTGATATTTGAATAGCGGGATTAGGTTTGAGCTCAGTAGATAGACCACAAAAACCTTCCATTCTATTGTGGATGATGCTATATCCACGATCACTTATTCTGTAATCTCATATGGAAAATAATGGTTTATAATAAGGGAGATAAAAATGCAGCATATGGGCATGCCCTAAAGGAGATAATTTTTCGCCTAATGTTGATCAGAAGAAGATGACAAATGGGATTCTCATGGTTTGGATGTATGGGCGACTGTTCAAATTATGTATTGGAAGTTTCAATTTATGGTGTGAGGAGGATGGGGCTATTGGTTATAGTGATTCAAAGTAAGAAGTAACAGTGACATAGGCCTATCCAAAGACAACCTTAGAGGCCCTATACTAGAAACCCATTCAACAACCTGAGCAACATATGTTGACATCTCCCAAAGCATGGATGAGGAACAATATTCAAAGGTTTTAGGGTTTTAGAGATCAAAAGGGGTGGAGAGTTCCAGTTTTGAGGAGATAGATGATGGCATTCTAGACACCATGGAGGACCTGCATGAAGGCTCAGTGCATGACAAAATGATTTTTGAATCTATGCCTCATCTTTCTCATAATGAAATGTCTCCAAATGGAATCCATTGTATAGATCTAGATGAAAGGAATTTTGACAAGGAGAAGTCGAAGACAGATTAGCAAGCCACTACATTTTTGGAGCAGCTGAAGACTTTTTCGATGAAGGGAAGATTGGAAGTAAGTGGTTATCCTTCCAAGAGATCCATTCCCCATCCCAATCGGAGCTCAACTACTTATCTTGGTGTGGGTTCTTCTAGCCAGATGAGAGGGTTTACCAGATTAAAAAATAGCTATTTTGCAATTGGTCACCACAAATGGCCTAATTGTGTGGGAGAAACTACCCTTGAGGGACTAACCACTAAA
>JASDQU010587361.1:133044-158910 GCA_032191745.1 Picea mariana | reverse complement strand
TCATGGTATTTGTTTCATTTTTCATATGTTCTTAGGAATTCATTTCATGGTTAAATGTGTAACTGATAATGTTTCTAAAAGTTTCATTTGCTTTCTCTTCTTAGAGTTCTGGTGCAAGGGGTGCATAGTTCCCACAAGGAGTGAGAAGGCCGAGTCAAGTCTGACTCAGAAGTTCATGAGAGATAACGTGAAACTTTTCATAGGTGTGGTGCAAGGAGTGCACAGTCCCTCAGAGGAGAGCTAAGTCCGGAGAAGTCTCGTGCAAGGTGTGCATTGTGTTGATTTTTCAATGTGTTATTTTAAGCATGAAATTCATTCCATTTTTATCATTTAACCATAACCATAAATGTTGCAAAAACCAATATCACAAGAAGAAGCACCATGCACAATAACACAAGATGTATCCTAGGAAACCCTTCTCAAGAAGGGAAGAAAACCGAGCCAACTCCTTTGCTATATGATTCAAGAGAAAGACCTTCACCACCAAGATAAACCCTAGAACACAAGAGGGTGCTTCAAACCCTAGAAATCTATCACCCAAGAGAGGTGTGCACCTTTTCCCAAAGAAGTGTACTTGCTGAAATTTTCAAACTCACATGAAGGATATGATTCCACAATGGAAAATATTCCTTTACTCATATTAGACTTGTCCTATCGACTGAAGTGTCTATTGGATCAATAATGTCAACCTCTCCAATTCACAATATTATTATTATTATTATTATAATTATTATTATCCATATTAATTATCTTTTACATTTATTATTAATCACATTAAGGTAGAGTCGACCTGTATACTTTACATAACAATTAGGGTTATAGGCAGTTCTGACTCTTGAACAATATATAGCAAAGGATTTGATACACCCACTAGTTCTCATCCACTAGGGGAACATCCATAGGGATGGCATATCTCTTGTTCACTACATTACACAGAAGAACCAAATCTTCACACATTCACCTGTGCTCATCCATTCTACATATCTTCTTTTCCACTTCCTCACATAGGAGAATCATCTGGAGTCTTYTCATCAACTTTGTTKCTCACAGGAGGCTAATACATCATCTTCATTTATGTTCACATGACAATTCACCCAACACTTTGGGATTTCACACGTTCACCTTATTCTCAGCCACAAAAACGTCTAACTCAATAGATCTTCTTTCCCACTAGATAATCATCTGTAGTTCTTCTCAACACTCTAAATGGAGGAGGTTATCTCTACATTCCTATATCTGTCTCAGGAAGGAACCACGTACCCTTCTTAGGGTCTTTCTCTCAGGTTTGTAAGTTGAGAGAAAGAATCACATAGCGGCAATGATCCACATCCCATAGGTTTGTAAGCTGGAGAATATCTCAGATAGCTACAATCATCAACACTCCCTCTCATCTAGGGAGTAATTATTCATCATGCCAAGTCTCACACAGATGTACTCTGAATTTTTTTTTTGGTTGGAGTCATCAATACTCCCTCTCAACTAGGAAAGCATTTTTCACCCAGTTACTCTTCCTCATGACCTAACTCATGACCTAACATGTTATCCCCTCTTCCTCATGACCTAACATGTTATCCCCTTGTCCAACTCATGGCCTAATGTCGTTACCTTCATGGGTAAACTCTGATGATGTTCCCAAAGTTGCATCTTTGTCACCCTCATCGCACACAACCACATCATGGATGGGTGTATGCTCATTCAGGGAGTCAACCTATGATCATGTCAAGCCTCTATCCTGAAGTGGTATTTATGCCTTACCAACTATCTTGGATGTGGATCTCTTTTTCTTCTTCCCGAACCACTCCGGATGTTCTAAGAGGCTTGTTATACTATTCTATTCCTCTTTCATGATTTGCAAAATTTTCGCCACAAGATCCTTTTGTGTCTTCATCTTTTCCTAAAATTGATATGTATCTACTACCAACGTTTCCCTTCAAACCTCACAACTACAGATGATCATTCTCTGATACCACTATAATATTCCTACAATTTTTTTTGACATTTTTCTTGTTCAACAATTATAACAAAAATTTAATGAACCTTCATGAGCAACATTTTCTTTCTGCTATTTTGTTTGGCTCCTTCACTAATTTATGATTTCTATCTTGATTAATTTATTAAATTGTATGTTGTTTGACAGTTTATTATCATTTTCACATGTTTATTGTCTACAACCTCTCAATAATTTATGCACCTCTGTTCATATAGGTTTTGCTGAGAAGAAGGAATATGACCAATGTATGAATAACAACAAGAAAACTTAATGCATCACTTTTGCTATAAATAGTGAGGCAACAATGATTGATATTTCATTAATGTGTGACCTTTTATTACAGTAGACTTCCAAATGAATATCAATGAGGAATAAGTGGGTTGTAGGTGAAATGGGTGCTAGTATAAACCTCCTTATGCTGCCAGCAGATTGGATTGGCCTCCAAGAGCTCCCACGACCACCAACAATCAGATTTCAACCCTTATAATACTTAGTTCGCCCACCATACATGAGATTCAACCCCTCTTAACAATTAATTTCCCCTAACAAGCTTGTAATTCCCCCAGTCTCAGTAACATGTCCTTCTTAATAATTGTGACAACCAAACCCATTATTTTAATGAGCCTTAATGGAGGCAACAACCTCACACAAGGAGATTCGACCTCTCTTTTTGCAGATCTTCTGTACCTACATTGAGTGAAATCCGCCCAGCACTTCAACTTAACTTCCAGTGATCAGAATATGGAAGTTTATTCCCTTAATCAACCTTCTCTTTTACTTTCTGTGCCCCACAAGAAATAATGTATACCTAGTAGCTTGGAATGTGCCCCACAAGCAATAATGTGTGCCCCAACATTAAAAAGAACTTTCCCTTTTCGGTTTATTAACTCAGTCAACGAACAAACCAGTCTCCGAAGGAGAAAAAATGCCCAGCACCATAAAGAAAAATCCCTCTTCAATGGAAACTCATCCCACAATGGAAACCCAACTGTCACACACAAGAAACTAACTATAACTCCAAGAAATTTAGTTGTAAGAAGATAAAACTTCATGACAATGAAGAACAATGTCAAAATATGAGTGATTCCTATCCAATTCAAGCTAGGGTGTATCGTTGCAACACTGAAACCAAAGATAATGGAGGGGTTCCAAAAACCCTAGTCTCCCTTCTCAAGATCCCTCCAAAATATATTTCTCAAATAAATGATATGCAAGAATATCCCAGACTCCTCCTATCCCTTTTATTTTATACTTCCAACTTGAGCATTTCTTTCCTTCTCTTATGAATGTGGGATAATAACCCCACTTGATTTTATTTTCCATTCTTCATGTTCCCTTGATTATTTTCCGCCCTATCCCACGAGAAATCAATTAGGCTAGCACAATTCTCTCTTAGAGAGATTAGGAATATGGGGACATTACATGACCTCTATATAAATGAAAATGGTTTTTTCGCCAAGTTCTACTAGAACATTTTGGTAGAGGCCTTCTGGTTGTGATGGATGACCATCATATTCCCTTAGGGAAATGGAAGACAGGACAAGTTCCATGGAACTGAGTTGTTTCCATACTCTTTTGGACACAATGCATGTAGATTCTCCTTCATCAATGATGCATCGATGTATTGGGAGGTTCAAATATTGACTAGTATTTGGAAAGCCACCAACAATAGGAAGAGTGGTTCGTTATTATCCAGGTCAAAAGTGATCAGACGGGTATCTGATGGGTCGAATTCCCCCAAGGTTGAAAGTAGGGTATTCCTTTTTGAAGGATATGTTTGAAGGACCTCTAAGACATACATGGATTCTAGAGATTGAGATAAGTCATTGAATATTCTATAACTGAGTGCCTCCCTTACATGGGGGTTGTTTATATTCATGCATAGTGGTGTGCAGAGGATGTGAATAATAGCTCTATGCTAGTACAATGGATTGTTAATGGTTGTCCTATTGGTAATGTGCATGAATATGATGTAGTCTTTGTGGGTTCAAGAGGCGTACCATAATATTAGCTACGGGTCTGAAGGAGAATTTCCTCTTTAGTGGTCAGGAGGATGGGCCAATCATTTGGGTTTCTAGATGGAGGCTGACCTAGGTTGGGATTTTTTCCCATATGGTGTGGGTTAGGGACTATTGTGTATTGTGTTTTAATGACTCCCTAGTGATGAATTGGGTTTTTTAGATCCACTGGATATTGTGGTTGAATGTAGTTTTGAGGGACTTATGGTGGTCCCTGTGGGGTAGGGAGCCTAGGTGGGTTCATGGTTTCCTTCATCCTTTTGTAATCAGTGATCTAATGAAAGTGGTGAGTCTAATGACCATACTCCCCACAAATTTCACAAGGGGAATTGATCTTGATGTTGTTATTTTCCCCTTTTATTTGTTTGCCATTGTTATTACCTCCTTGGGGGTTTTGGTTGCCATGGTTCTAGTTTCCCCCTCTCGTGGTGTTTGTTTGTTGGGGGTTTCCCCACTATCCTTGGTTGGTGTTATTATTTTCTTTCCTTTATTTATTTTTTTGGAATTGTTAGGAAGATTGGTCGTGTTTAACAATTCAAAGGATTGAACCTATCGGGTAGGGGAAGTTTGGAAAAAATTGACACCAACCTATTTTTGACCATGTGATGGGGAAACTTATTATGGAGGACCTGGGAATGGAAAATATGGATTACCTAATGGGGGGTACATAAGGATTGTATGAGGTTGATGTCCCTCCTCTATTGTTGAGGTTATAAGTTGGGGCCATGGGTGGGTTGACCACTGATGTTTGAACTTGACTTGTTGGTGGTGGAGGGATGTGTCCCAGTACCACAAGAGTTCGTGGAAATATAAATGGGAGAGGAGGAGTGGGGGGAGGATAATATGGTGTTCCTCCATATGACTAGGGGTGGTGGTGATGGGCCCCAAACATAGGTACATATTAAGAATATGGGTTGAAGTGGGCCATGGAACCATTAAAACCATCTGGAGTGTGACAGGCTCAAGGTTTGTCTTGACCAAATGGTAAAGGATGAGGAGAATCGGGTAATACTATATAGAGATACCATGATTGAGAGTAGATGAAATCAAATTGTTGGACCTTGGTGATGGCCTCATCTTCAATTTGAGGGAAGGTTGTAGCCACATATTTGGAAAGGAAATGTAGTAGTGATTTGAGGATTCAATCTAATCGTTGTTCTAGGATGGTATCAGCCTTTCAAATACTTCTTCTTTGTTCCATTCATGAATATGATCAATGATAAGGAATGATGTGTTTTGTTTGAATTATGATAAAATTTCCAAACCAGTGTCATGACAGATTGGGATTTGGAAGAAATATAAGAAGGCTTTGGCCAAAGATTCAAAGTTCATGTGGGACCCGACTTTGCCATCCACATACCATTTGGAAAATGGACCAATGAGTGTTCATTGGAACAATATTAACTGAATGGAATCTTCCATAATGATTTTGGAAGAACATCGCAAGTGAAAATACATTATGTGATTAGTAGGGTATTCTCTTGTCCTTCCTTCAAACTTTGGGATGTCAAAAGGTGGCTTGGTGGGCATATTTGGCCATGTGGGGTCATGAAGGATTGTGTCATTCGTTAGTTTGGTAAAATATAGAATGTTAAGGGATGCCAAGTATGGCATGGTACGAGGTGTGCCAGCCATGGTATGTTGTGGTTGATAAGAATTTCCTTCTGAGGAAGGTTGGGAGCTTGTACCTTGTGAACAAGGTTGGGATCCACCTCATTTTGATGGAGGACTAGTAGATGGATTTTTCTGGGTATTGGTGCCATGTAAGGTGGACCCAAGCAAAGTTGATCCTAGAAAAGTGGCACTTACTAGTGTTTGAACCGGTTGTTCTGATGTGTCAGCAAAATTGGAAACACCTCCCAAGATTGGAGGGAGGTTTCTCTAATGTCTAAAATGAAGGGGATGTTGTGGTTCCCCTATGTTTCTAGACTATATGTTAATGTGTTCACGTGGTAGTGAGAAGAATAAATGAACAAGTGCTTCTATAAATATGGACTATCTCAACAATGTTTTGAAAGTTGTATGTAATCAAACAGTGGGAATCATATACTAACAAGTAACAATCTAAGATAGTTTGGGGTTTATCCACATGGGGGAATAAAATAACAAGAACGTGTCCTAAAATACCTATCATCCTTCCTCTCAAAAATCATTGCAGCTTCCAAAAGGATGCAACAATGGGGCATGAATTTACCAGAAGAGGAACTAGATAAGGTATGAATTAATCAATTATAATGAGGGGTGAAGGGGGAATATCCTGAAAGTATTGGTGATATTTCCCAACATCCGTTCAAAATCTTATTGAAGTGATATTGCAGCCAACAAATCCACCTGTGTGGAAAACCTATACTTTTCCACTAAGCTACCTCTATCAAGCATGACATTTATATTTTTGATCGAATAAATGGGTCACGGGTTGGATGATTTTCAAGGGTTGGGCGAACCAAGGAGCACACACAAATCAACAAAACCTCAACATTTGACCCTTGATGGGTACCCCCTGCCTTATCGTGTAGGAATTCTGATTTAGAGTATTTCGATATCCATTTTTGCAACTTATAAGTTTGAATGAGAAATGATCATGGGGAGTTGTTCGGATGCGTATCCCCAATATCTTAACTTATACTACAATTTTCTTTTATGCTCCTCCTATGGAGGTTAAATATGTGTTGTTTAGTGGTTGTTTTTAGGATTTGAATTGGAATGTGAGGTTTGGGTCATGTACCAACCTTGTTTTTTTTAAATGGTATGTGAAAAAAATATTTTGCTAGACAAATGAAACCATTCTGGTTTTCCCAGATTGCTTGTGGGCATGGGGAGAAGATCATAATACAGTTTTGCATATCTAACAAAAAACCTTTTGAGTTTGTAGTGAATGTTTTGTGCAATAAGTAATAGAGTGCACTTATTTTCAATAATTTAGTGACCAAAATTTTAACATGTGGACATCACTTTGTCCTTTACAAATATTGTTTATGTCTAACTTACTAAATTTCAAAACAATCCTTGCAAAATTGGAAAATCCCTAGGTAACTAGCATGGTGTACATGTGGGTCCTTACATTTGAGATTTTAATATTCCTAGAATGTTATCTAATCTAAGAAATATTTGAAACTATCCTACATGTGGGAATGTATGGAACCTTTCTCATCCTTTAAACTTCCTAGGTTGTTTTATCTAAAAAAACTGGAAAATATCCTAATATTGTGCACATGTGGGAATTTATGGGCCGTTAAAAACCTTTATGAATATGCTTTAAAAAGTAAAACCAAGAGGAGTTGGACTCTCCTAAAATGATGTATTTAGTTTCATAAAAAAACAAACTAAGAGCTATTAGCCTCTCCTAAAATGGTTGATTTAGTTGCAAAAAGAAGCAAACTAAGAGGTATTGGCCTCTCCTAAAATGATTGATTTTGAAGGGAGATGGATATTTCTTAAGAAATCGTCTTTCTTATTCCCCTAGATCACTCAAAGGTGCAAGGGGAAGACCATACTCAAAGATGTCAAACTATTCAACTAGTCTTGATTTAATGGTTGTAAAAGTAAGGCTTTAATTTTGAAATTCAAATGTTATACTAAGCCATCCATAAGCCAACAAAGAAAGGGAAATATGATATGGTTATTTTTACCCCTCTATATGTCTATGTGTGGCTAATTATTTATGAAAGAAAGAACTCAAAGCCTTCTTTTTGTTGATTTTACAAAGTGAAAAAAATAAACCTACAATTACTTGGTGAAATTAGCGTCAAAATCCATTACAATCAATGAAAAATGTGTTTATGTGTGTATTTTACTACTGATAATAGCATAGAGTGCACAACCTGCGTGAAAAGACAGAAGTTGAAATGTGTGGTCCTTCACAGCCTGCAAGGATGTTTATCATGTACCCACATAAAAAAGTGTAAATGGTGGAGCAAGAATTCGAACTAAGTTCTTTCAACCAAAGAGTGATTTGTTGTATTTGAGGATTGGGCTAGGCCATTTTTGGGTCCTAAAAACACAAAAAATTGATAATGAGAGCTCTATTGGCCTAATTGAGGAGGAATTTCATCCCAATCCCTAGTATGGTCACCAAACTGTTGGGATCTTTTGGTCACTTGGGTGAGAAAAATGGAGCCCTTTAGTTGCCTTGTTAGACCAACAAGACAACATAATAAGAGGTTAGTTGATTAGTGAATCAATAAGAAAGTAAATAAAAAAACAAATAACCAAGGAATGTAAGTAAAGTAAGAATGTAAAAAATAAAATGGATGCATTAAATTGACACAAGAAATAAGTACCCAAGTGGAAAGTGATCCTTGAATTGAGAGCACCAAAGGAGAAAAGTGGGACTTATGAATCCCCTATTCCTCCTTGGGAGGGCCCTTGAGTCCCCCAAAAATAGAGCTTTACTCTCCTATCTATGACTAAAAATGGTGAAGAACTTCTTGGTCAAGTTTCTTAAGAGGTGAGAATCTTACCAAATGTTATGTTTCCTCAAATGGCTCTCAAGAGAATAGATGGCTTCTCTAAAAGAACATGTGAATCTTAACAATACAATGAATTCCTTCCTTTTCAGCATAACATGGCCATGTATTTATAGGACCAAAGAAACATATTACATAACATGTTCCAATTGTGAATGAGAGACCTTTGGAGGTAATTCTCACCCTTTAAATGACCCTAAAGAGAGATATTGGGTTGATCTTGAGGTCGTGTCTTGGTACAATTTAGTATGGAAGTGGTTGAGGTGCGACAAATTTCCTAAATGCGTCACTTCCACATCAGCGTGGGTTTCTTTAGGGATAGTCACACAATATGTCAAAAATGCACATCCAACTCTTTGTTGATATGTGTGGATGTGTACATGCTAACTTTGGTGGAAGGACGTAGAAATCCATGGGTCTTATACAGTTTTGAAATCTTATTGAAATATGTTTTTTAAATGTTCGAAGTATGAGAATTGTTATGTTCAATTTTTTATCCTTTCTTCAACCATTGTATGTACTTCTATGAGAAATTTTTTTGTGATAACACTAATATCTCTCCCAACCCCAAGATATTTTTTTCCTAATATATACCCCAAATGTTTTGAGGGTAGGAGTGGGAAGAGATGTTAGGGAAACTTTGGGGAGAGATATTAGCGAAATATTTTTATGCTGGGGGTGAGGGGAGATATTAGGGGAAACATTTTAGATTTTTCCCCTAATATCAAACCCCACCCCCTCCCTCAAAACTAGTTTTCCTTAATATTTTCCACCATCCACACACTAAACACATGGGGGGATATATTAGGGAAACATTCCCCAAAATTTTCACTGATGTATTCTCTAACCGCAACCATCAAAACTTTTGGGTATAGTTTTCCCTAATATCTCTCCCCATCTCCAGCCTCAAAACATTGGGGGAAGATATTACATAAAACTTATGGTGGGGGGGAGATATTATGTTAATCCCTAGATAAAGCCCCATGTTAATCCCTATATAAATTCACATATATATTGATTTATTACAATTATATTGTTATATTAGTGTTTTTGGCTAGTCTCTTTAATTGTAATTGTACCATTTGTCTTCTATAAATACCAAGGATATCTAGTTTTAGAAATCGTCTCATCTTGTACACTTGTTCTATTTTTAAAGGAGGTTTTCCTATATGAGAGGATTCACATTGATTATTACTTATCATTATAAATGCATGTAGATACTTTTATTTCTCTTTTTATTCTATTTGGGTGTTTGATGCATAACATTTGGTTTCAAAGCATATTATCCTTGGATTTGGCTCCTTCAAATGAGTCATCTAGGTATTTTCACTATAACTTTCTTTTTGGGATAGTTTGGTAGCATCAAAGTTTTGGTAGGATTAGGATACATATCAAAGTGTTTTTTAATATTATGTTCTTTTTCACTATAATTTTGAAGATATATCCTATGGAAATTAGGGTTTTTGACTAATTCTAAAATTATTATCAAATGAGCCATATTTTAATTTTATCTACAAAATTTTCTTTGGGGTGTATAAAATATAATTTTTTTATATATATAAGAGACAGTGGATTATTTTTGGTAAAAAAATTATATTCTAGTTCACTATACTCTRATAAATACAAATTGCAAAAATTAGGGTTTTGGACTAGTCCTCGAACTAGTCTCAAAAATGTGTTCTTGATAAAAAAAAATATGTATGATGATATACAATTCCAAATTGAGAAGAAMTAATTAAATTGAAAACAATATATACCATTGTATTTTATATCCAAATTTCGAAGGCAGATCTAAAAAATTGGACATGTGGTGGGTTGTACAAGTTCACTCTCTTGAAAGGGACAAAAACAACAAGTTTTGGGAAAGTAACAATAAATTTCTCTTGTCACTTTGAATTTTGGTAAAACCTATGTAATTGTAAACAATAAATACATTGATACTATAGATTAAAGTTCAGACTCATAGGGGCCAAAAGTTCATTGATATTTCAAGAGAAATATCAGCTAACAGGACAATCTACAAACTTGGGTTTTTAAAGGTATTGTTAACTTGAAATTAGATTGAATTTTGATTGGAAGAACTTTTTTTGGCGATTAAAAAATTGCTATAAAGATAATGAAGAGGAGTTTTTTTTATTTTATCACATGGAAAATGGTTCTATAAGAATTTATACTCATACTAAACCTCCATAGAACTCACACATGATGCATGAAGAAAGTGAAGACTTAGAAAACAGGGTATTCCAAATGAAGAACCAAGTTAATGAAATGAGTTGTAGTATGTTGAGACTAGTGGAATTTTCACATTCTTAGGAGAAAATTAAAAGGGAAACACAATATAAATTGAAAATTTGATGGATCAAAAGATGGAATGATTATAAAATTCCATGGAAACCTTACAAAAATACGATGGAAATAATGCTCTTATAGAGGTTCCCTAAAAGGGATATCATGATCCAAGGAAATCATGAAAATAAGTAGAACAATAGTTTTTAACCTCAATCACATATGGGGAATATTTAAACACCTTTAGAGAGCACAAATATTGAATTCCATAATCATTATCATTCAACACTCCAAGATCTACATCATTGTGGGTTCAACCTAGGACCAAGGAACTACTTAATTCCCAAGATCTATATGAGAACATTTGATGGTAAATGTCCTATAACATGGATATTCTAGATGGAAAAATTATTTTATCTACACCAAGTTCCAACTTTACAATGGTAACTCTTGCATCGTTGTATTTAGAACATGATCATTTTTTCTAGTATTAATGGCTTTGTGAATGAAAAAGGATTATATTGTATCTTGGTCGATTTTTACAAATGAATTAATAACACATTACTAGGATATTAAGAGAAACACGTTATTTATTCAATTGATAAATATTTGGCAAAGAGTTCCAATTACAGAGCACATTTAGCAATTTCAAAAGTGGAGTGTTAGGGTGAAGTACATTCTAGAGGATAATTTGTTAGATATCTTTATGGGAACTTTCAAGGATAACATTCAACATGATTGGATCATTATTTCAATGTGGCAAGGAAAGTTGAAAGTAAAAATATTTCCACAAGAAGGGTAGCCAATAACAACTATATAGAGAACCATGGTCCCTCTCCTAACCTCAAACTACAAGGTGGAGACCTACAAAAATGAATGAAATAAGATCAAAGGGGATATTGTTTAATTTTGATAGAAATTTAAATAAGGGGCGTAAATGCGGTGAGAGGAAGTTATTCTACATAGATTGTGAAGAAGAGGAAGATCAAGAACTTGAACCATTGCAAGATCCAGTACTAGAAGAGACTAATCCAACCATATATTGTCATGCATTGGTCATCCTCAACACTCCTCAAAATCTCAATATAGAAGGATGTATCAAAAATAAAAATGTACTAGTATTGATTGATTATAGTAGTACCCATAAATTCATTAATTTCAAATTAGCCAAAATTTTCCATTGCTTTATATATATAGCACCAAAGTTTCAATTAATTATTGTAGTTGGAGGTACCATAATTTTTTTATGGAAGTTCCATAGTATTAAGATCACTATTGGAGAATATTTGTTATATATTCCATGATTTCAATCCAAATGGGTGGTGTTGACGTTGTATTAGGGTTCCAATGGTTACAATAATTGGGAAGAATGGATCTTAATTTTCAAGAATTTTTCATGAGATTTTCCTTGGATGGAAACAAAATTGAACTTATAAATATCCAAGGGAAACCCTCTAAAGTGATAATCTATAATAACATGAAAAAATTGCTAAAAAGGGGACACCATGGTGTAATTTCACAATTGTGCTCACTAGTTGTTCAAACATCTAGACCCTCTTCTCCAATGGATCTCTAAAAAGAGATCAACAATCATTCCAATGTATATGAAGATATTCCTAAAGGTATTCCAACTGCTATATATCATGAACAAGTTATTTATTTTCAACCAAGAAGTGTATGACCTAACATTAGACCCTAACATCAAAACTTACAAATACCCATATGCTCAAAAGAGTGAGATTGAGCATATGGTTCAAGAAATGTTATAGGTTCGATTCATTCAACTTAGCTAAATTTATTTCTCTTCCCTAGTGGTGATGGTTCAAAAAAAGGAAGGTTCATGGAATATGTTTCTATATTATAGAGAAATAAAAAAATGAGCATTAAATGTAAGTTTCATATTCCTATCAATAATAAAATATTAAGTGAATTGCAAGGAAACATTTTTTTTACCAAGTTTTATATTCATTTTGGATCATCGAACTAGAATGAGGCAACAAGACATCCATGAAAAACCCTTTAGAACACATGAAGGATATTATGAGTTTTTGGTTATGCCATTTGACCTTACTAATTCACCTTCAACATTTCAAATCTTGATGAATCCTATTTTTAGACCCTTAGAAAATTTGTGTTAGTATTTTTTGAGGATATACAAATATACAACAAATCTTGCGAAGAGAATGTATAACATGTTAACATGGTCTTAAAACTATTGGAATGTAACAAAAAATATGTGCAAATCCTTACAAGTTTGCCTTTGGAGTTCTGAAAGTGGAATATTTGGGTCATATTGTATCTCATGATGGTGTCAAAGTGGACCCTAACAAAGCTAATGCTACGGTGGAATGACCAATTCCCAAAACGTTAAAGAATCTTAGAGGATTTTTATGATTTGTACGGTATCATCACAAGTTTTTTAAGAATTATGGTCAAATATCGAAGCCTACAACACTTTTATTAAAATGGAGAAATTTTCTTGGACTCAATAAGAAACCAAATCTTTTGAAAAACTTAATGAATTTATGTGTACAACTCTAGTCCTAGCCATGCCTGACTTCACAAAAACCTTTATTGTGGAGTGTGATGCCTCAAGGCATAGATTTGGTGTAGTTTTGATCTAATAAGGATAGTCCATTACTTTTGAAATCCATAAAATTAAAGGAAATAACTTACTCAAACCCATTTATGAAAAGGAAATGTTGGCCATATTACATGTAGTTAAGAAATGGCGTGCCTACCTAATAGGAAGACACTTCAATGTAAGAAAATATCATGATTGTTTGAAGTACTTATTGGAATAATGATTATCTTTAGAATAGAAAAAAATAGGTTACAAAGATGATAGGTCATGACTTAGAAATTATCTATAAAAAGGGGAAAATGAACATGGTGGAAAATTAACTTTCAAAGAAAGAAGAAGATACAAAGGGCTTACTTTCTGCTATTTACATTCCATAATATTACTGAATGGAAGAATCAAGAATATACTGAAATTGAAGCTCGCCATTCAAATCTCAAAAGTTCATTGTAGACAAAAGTGGAAATCAAGCTCACAACTCAATTATCAAAGGATAAGAATCATTTAATGGTTATCAGTGAATGTAAGAGTTTCATATATATATATATATATATATATATATATATATATATATATATATATATATATATATATATATGAAAATACTCAGTATCCAAGTTGTGAGCTCTTGGTTCATTGCGTAAATTGTAAAATAGAAATTTGTGTGTATCAAAGAAGAGTTGTACATACTCATTCTCACGACTAGTAAGCGTCCGACATACCCATTTTTTAGACTAGAGAATAACAAGATTTACAATGTATTAATATATATTCGATAGTAAAAATTTATTTTAGTGAATTTTTGTATGGAGTAATTATCCCTGCGATCCTCTCCTCGTTATCATATTTGGTAGTTGATTTTATATAAAGTATATAGTTTAACTATATAATATATATATAGTATATATGTGGTACCATAAACCTCCACGTGAAATATTTGATCATTTGTATACGGTTAGCCCCCCTCAACATTTGGTTATTATTATATGATATATTACATGACCATAAGAATTTTGAGCATTTATGGATCCCCTGGGACCTATGTGACCATTATGAATCCTCCTGGACCTCTTTGAGCATTCCTTAGATCATCCGAGATCACACCTTCCCACTAAATAAATTTTTGACTTCCAAAATTATAGATAATCAACAACTTAGTGGCGATAATTCATTCTTCCATATTGCTAAATATTTGGGAATTTATTCTTCATCTTGGATCTTCGATCTCAGGAATTAGATCAGTGCACTTTTTTCTTCTTCTCTGGAATATAGCTCTGAATCTGGCCTCTGGAATTGTTGCTAAAATCTCTAGTTCTGGCTCATAGATTCACTGAAAACAAAAGCCTTGTTTGTTGAATCTTTGCAATACCTATATCATGTATTTCAACATCCACTCCCATCTTCTTTTGCTGAAGATAGTCTATCTCGGACAATATGAAACCAAGTAGGATGTTGATCTATACCTTGCCCATTTTTACTCATTGTTCTTTTACTGGTAATGTATCTATAGGAGTCTTTGAATGAATTCTTTGTCCATTGTCTATCCTACATTGAAGGGCAACTCAGATGTATTGTTATCATCTGTACATGTCTTTCTTTATTTTGTTAAAGGTATACATCCACACAAACATGACATAGTATTTTAAAATATACTTATAGCATGCACCTTTATGCCTCTTATTCTCTAAAGAGGAATATTTCTCCTTTACCAACTCTAGAAATTTTTTCATTACTTTGATGTTGTTTTCGCTCCTAATCTACATGCTTGAATTTCTTACATCCTTTTGTTCCTTCACTTTCATTTCTTTAGAATCAAGAATATTGTCTTAAATCATTTGATCCATATTTATCCCTTTAGCTTATTACAAGACAATATAATTGTCCATATTGTTGTCTAAAGGTATAGAAATCTTTATAACGAGATTACTCTCACTGTAGAACAATATGTATAGGTGGCTATTTAGAAATCTCCCTAAAGATATTCCTCTCACTATAAAACAATATGTTAAGGTGGCTAGCTAGAAATATCCCTAATGATATTCCTCACTCTCAACATCACATAAGGTGGCATTATAGAAACTATCTTACAAAATCCCTCTCACTCATATAAGGTGAAAATATAGAAATTTTACAGAGTTCCTCTCACTCTTATAATTTACAATGAGTGCCTTACAATCTTCCAATAGACTTCAGAAGATATACACATATTCATATTACATTTACAATTATACATATTTACATGAAAATTTTATATGGTTTACTTATGGACTCATTCTTCCCATTGTATTGGGAGGAGTCTCGCAACTTTTGACATCTAGAAATGCCTCTGATGATGATGCTAAGTTTGACATTGAATATAATGCATAATCTGATGCACAATCCAAATAATGATTAGAACAAACTATAGGTCTTCCCAGTAACCTGTTTAACCTCTCTTTGTGAATGTCAAGTGCTATTGTTGTGTATGGAGAAACTTCCCTTGAATACACAAGTACATTCCATTTTGTAATGAAATTGCATAGCCTTCATCCTCAAATGTTGCAATTGAGAGTAGGTTTACCTTTAAGTATGGAACATACAACATATGTTCTATTCCTAAAAATTCTCTCGAATTGAGATGAAATATTACATATTCATACCATCTTATTGCTTATTTGTTGTTGGTTCTAGATCCCACATAGAAATATGTGTCATACTCTGAGAAAGTGAAGAATATTTATCTCATCCTGGTCTTGTGGTGAGATGAGCCACTATCCATGAACCATTCTTTGATTTCTTCATATATCACTTTTCCAAGACCAGCCATCAGGAAGTGTTTTTTCCCAATCCTTTCAGTAAGACCATTGACTTCATCTAGAACTGTTTCTTGTCTTCTTTCAGGTGTCTTTACATATTTTATGTTCTGCTTCATACATAAGTGTGGGTAAAGTGTCCAACACTTATCGATCTGATGTCCACTCTTACCAAAATAAGAGCAGAGTGTCTTGTTCCACGATCTCTTCTTATCATTCCCCTTTTTTCTTTGCTTGGAGAGATGATATGCCTTCTTCTTAGAGAGATTTACTTGCACATAATTTCTCCTTCAATATTTATCAACATCATTTTTTCTAGTTCCATAGGAAGGACATGGATATCTAGACCATTTACTAGAGGGAAAAGTCTTCATTCTTTCTCGTGTATCATGCACATCTTCTTCTATAGATTTCTTAAACTTATTACCATTCTCTCGACTGGAATGTAAGGACAATTGTGTGTGTAGTACTTCTTCATCTAGAGTTCTTCTTACTTTAGCTATCCTTGAGAATTCTCCATATTGAAGGGAAAAATAATAATATGAGGAGTCATCCTTCTCGATCATTCCTTTCGAAAAAGGTAGTCCATTTTTCATTGGAGACTTTACATCCCACCAATATTCATGGATTGGTACTTATGGTGTCAATACTTGATTCCTCACTTAGGAATTTATTTCTAACTCATGAAAATACCCTTGTGGAATTCCTCAAGACATAACAGTCGATATTTCATCCTCTGTTTCTCTTCCTCAAGAGCTTGCAAATGCATTCTTAACTCATAATTATCCTTCTAGATTTGTCAATTAATGTTCTTCTACAACCTCAACTTCATAAGAAATTTACTCATCTTGTCCTCTTGATAAGAACCTTCAAAATATTCACCAATTGAACTCTTGGATCTCATGTCACATCAACAACTTGCAAATGCACATTGTTGTTCCTGAGATTACACTTAAGGCTCGAAGAGTAATGTCAAGGCATCGGGAATTTAAGGAATGTTTTAAAAGGTTCTTTTTCTTCCATTAATTATATTAGAATTAACCCTTAAACTAAATTAATAACTGAACAAGACAGAGGCCGTGTTTCATCGTCCTAGTCGAGTAATAAAATCAAGTGATGTGAGAGAAAATTACAAAATTGTTAAACAAGAGGCATCAATGACAGATGAATCTTACCTTGTTCATAGTAGAAGAAAATGTAGAATGCACTCTTGAAAGGGTATAAGATACAGTGATCCAAGTAGCTTGCAGGTCTTGTATTTACTAATAGCGAATATAGAGGAAAAACTTTTTGTTTATCAAATAAACGATGAAACGTGATTACAGTAGATGTTATACTAAATTGTAACCACTCACTTATCGAATAGTAACATAAAGAAAACTAGAGATATGGAAAACAAAAGAAGCACATAACTCAAACTGCACAAAATTTGGAATCCCTGTCTGCACTTGTATTAATACTCACAAAAGGATGAGTTTTCTTAGTTAGAATACGACCCTAAGCGGTCGGAATTATCCTTATTTCTAAAACAGTAAATATTACAATATGTGAAATTTGAAATGCTTCACTTGCATCTCCCCTATCTGTTCGCCACACTGGAAGAGTCGTTTATCCTTCTTGTTCTCCATATCAGAAACAATTGGTCTCTAATGATGATCTGAGTACATGATATGTCCACGTCATTTCATTTGTTCCCAAACGTGTTGGATTTCTCCTGCTCGACACATTGCACACATTTTCCTACGAACTGCACCACCAATCTGGAAGGCTCAGTTGTGTCATTTGCCTCAAAAGTATACAAATTATTTTCTAAGTGAGGCAGCCTATCTTCCATTATCCTGTCTTCTGAATATGTAGACTATAGTTGCAGACTAGGACCGAATATCCATTTATGAATCTGGGTAATATCAATCTGTTTCAACTACAAAATTTCAGCTCGAGCCTCTTCCATGTTTGTCCTGAAATTAAGTTGATTTTTTTCTATGTCAACTTGCCCTAGGACCTCGTAGATATTATGTTTTTAGAGGCCTAATAACTCTTTTTCGAGTGAATGAAATGCTTCTTCACAAGCTTTCTTCACTTCCTTAGCTAGTCTTTTACTTTCAGCTATGTTAGCCTCCCAGGTTTTCAGTATTATATCGCCTCTAGTTTGTTTTGAAAGAGACAACCTAGAGACCATGGTTGCTTCCTCTCTTGCTGATGACACAACTGCCTCCGAGAAAGTAGCTCGAGCAGCGATGGCCTCTCTCTCCTTTAAGAAAATTCTATTTAAGGATTGGTCTACTACCCGAAAATGGTTTTGAACAGCTTCCACCTTAGTAAAAAGGCCTTGTTGTGTTGATTCCGGCTTTTTGCTCACCTCTAGTGCCTGAGCTTGGAAAACTATCATATCTACAACCATGTTTTCAGTTAGGTTTGTTTTGGCCTGTACTTGTTTTACCAGCTCTCCCTTCTGAATTACCCATTCTCTACTTGCATGTGCGTTCTTATGCATTTCGTCGAGACTAAATTTGAGATGTTGAATTTACTGTCTATCACAAGCTCTAATCTTATCAAAACTCGTGTTCATATCACCCTTGACATTCTGCTCCATAGTATTTACTTTATTTTTAAATTGTCTCACCAATAGATCTTTCTACTTCAATTGTTCCTTTAAGTTCCCAATTGAAAATCGGTTTGTTGTGGAAAGGGATCCTAATGAGTCTTCCACATCCATAGAGAAGTTTGTCTCTTCTAAGGCATGTCCATCCAATAGCACCATGTGTCTCTTGATAGTCTCACCCTCCTTTTGGTATGTTTCTCTTTTTACCACAACCATCCTCTTCTTACTGAAGAAGAAGTCAGAGGAGGCATCTCTTCAACCGAAATAGGCATAAGATCTTCTATGAACACTACTTTAGCACTTGGATTCCCTCTGATGAAATGTAAAGGTGTGATAGATTGGATAGGGATGCTTATCTCGGTGGATGGTTGTTTCCCACCTATGTCAATAGTTGACTTACCTGGTGTGGGCAGTGGCTTTTCTTCTCCCTTTTTTATGAAGGCTTAAGTCTGAGCTTTAGCTTGATCACTTGGTGGATTTGTCAATGTGGTGTCCCCTTTCTGAGTTAAAACCTCAGTCTTCTCCAAGTTTTCTTGAGCATCCTGTCCACTGGAGCTCCTTGTTTCTAAACTCTGGACCTCAATTTTATGTGTAGCTGGAGGTGTTGGGGTTTCTCCCTGCAATACTTTAGGATGGCCATTTCTTCAGTTCTGTTGAAAATTATAGAATTCGACCAACTTATTTGGAGCCAGAGTTTGGACTCGGCTCAAAACTTCCCGATAAGATCTTTCTCCTTAGAATATATCATCCTATGGAGAATATTCATGCTCGTATCTTTTCAAATTGTAAAGGTCCATGTGATTTCCCACGATCTTCTGAGGATCGTCTTTCTTGAATTCTGTATTGACAAGTTTCCTCCAGGGCTACGGCCTCTACTTTTGAATGGCCGAAATCTAACAAAGAAAACATACCAATCTGCAAGGGAAAAGTGGGCCATACCTTTTTCTACACTACCTTCAGTTCATTGTTGATTCCCCCAAGCACATTCTGACACGCTACTTCACGGCACACCAATCGTTCTG
The DNA here is from genome assembly GCA_032191745.1 of Picea mariana. Lineage (NCBI taxonomy): Eukaryota > Viridiplantae > Streptophyta > Pinopsida > Pinales > Pinaceae > Picea > Picea mariana. Next base: position 139,153 of record JASDQU010587361.1, on the reverse strand, counting down.
GTAGAAACTTTGGCAAGGCATGTGGAGGAACTGAACAACCAAAAACCCTGGTATAAGAGAAATTATCTTCAATGTACCAATCAACAATCTTCCCTAGGTTGGTTATTATTTTGTCAGAAATCCTGGGAGGTGGGCACCCATATATGGCGATATGCATAGACACCACCACATAATTGCAGATTTCATAGAAGAAATATTTTGATTTATCTTCCCATAGCTTCGAATGATAAAGGTGTATTGATTCGGTGCTGGTCGGAGTCCAGCTCCAACCCATCAAAGAAAAAGGCATCATAAAATAGATGGCATCCATAAGATATACCGACATGTAAAACAGGGAAGGTCGTCCTTTGGCTTTGAATGTTTGATATTTGGTGATTTACTTGGCCAAACTGTCTGATAATATCTTGGCCCAATTGAATGAAAAACCCTCAGCAACTTCATGCATGATCGGTACCCATGATAACAGGAAGTGGGCAGATTTTTCTCTCCCAAAAATTATATGGATCATCATGGCCACATACATCATATGAGAGTCTAATGATGCAATGGTGTATATGCCATGGGTTCCTGCTATGAATTTCTCAAGGTGAGCCCACCAATATTTCATCAAGTCAGGGTAATTCTTTACACCTTCTGGGCACTCTTCTTGATCAAATTATTTTAAGAAAGCAGTATTATTAGTCTATTTGAATGCTGGGGACAATTTTTACATCACCTGTATATTTTCTGGTCGGAAAGATCCAACATTAATCTTTTGTGAGTTGTGGATGGTCCTTGTTGAGACGTCGGAATTCTCCAAGGCCAAGCCTATCATTTCATTATACAGCATGAGCCTCGATCGCGTGGCTATCTTATGCAGCTCTAATTGAGCTGTGTATTTGAGCTTCGTTGCTTGAGTTTCGATCCCCTCATTATCTGACTCTTATGGAAGGTTGTCCAGTTCATATTGTAGGATATCACATACCTGCATCCAGGTTTTTATGGTCTCCACAACTCTCAACGATGTGTCCAAGAGGACATCTTTGTTCTGGCTCGAGCTCTCACCAGCTGCTTTAACCATTTTCTATGGAGCCATGATAGTAGTAAACTCAGCACTGTGTTACCTGTCACAGAAAATGCACAAAACTTATTATCTCGCTAAGTTGGCTCTGTGAAAAACGTGAATGGAATTCAGAATGAAATATCTTCTTCACCTTAAGTGCATCAATTTACGTATACCTCCACTAAAAATGTGCTTACTTCCCTTAATGAAAATATTTGGGTGATGATCCGGGATCTTACTTGAAATCATTTTCCCTAGATCGACTATTAATGCCATTAATGGTTGGTGGTTCGTGATCGGGAAAAGTATAGATGAAATTTGAATTTACCCGAACTACGTTTCAACGAAAACTTAACTTGAGATAATAGTGTTTAATGTGTTAATTAATCATGTTTATCTTTAACTCTTTTCAAGCCTTCGAACCTCGGGGTATCTGATAACAGCTTGATATATCATTCTCGATGTTCGAAACTACGAAGTGATTAATTACTCATTAATTCTCTTTAATATTTAATTAACTATGTTTAACGCTTAAGACATTTCAAGAGTTCAAATTTTGTGAATTTAGAATGTGATGGATGGTGAGTACCCGAACTCCGAGTGTGCAAAGATATTAATTACCCTTAATTGAGATTAGTTTAATCAACCAAGGCTTAATATTTTGGGACTTCGCGTTTTGTAGATTTACAAGGCAGATCTTTTGTCATTTTCCCAAAAGGTCGCTTCCTGCAGTGACGTGTTAAAGATTAGGGAGGTATACATATATATGGTGACTAGGATCGAATGCTTTTCGCGTATCACAACTTCGAAGGTGAGGCATGTTAAAACACCCTAAGTATGAAACTTCAAAACTTGAAACTCTGAAGTATTCTTTAGTGATTTGACTCTTTAAAGAGCAGGCGGCTCTATAACTTCTAAGAGATTAGGATTGTTTGAATGGATGGAAGACTTCATCAATGGTGAGAATCAAGCGCGCGTTGTTTTTATTTAAACGAGAATGAAATCCATTTAAAGTTTAAAGTTTAGAAATATATATGTGTTCCAACACATGTCAAAACTAGCTATGATACCACTTGATCCAAAAATCCTTAGAACCACTTATTATTTTAAGTATATACATGCAGTGTCTAACTTGATCTAGAATAATTTACTAATTGTATTGAGGTGATTTTCAAAATTTTGATGATGTCCTATTTACCCCAAAACTCATAAATTTATGATTAACTTGCAGAATAGTGAGATGACATAATAGAAAATAAAAGAACTCAAATTACATATAGATATGGCTTATATCACTTCATCTTCAAAGTCCCTTTAGATAACATGATTATTCTCCATCATCTCAAAATACCAAATTACATTACAATATGCTTGCAAAGAGCCATTTTAATGGACTTCATTAATTCCATTACTCAAAATAAGAAAATAAGTTCATCATTGAAATCCTTGTGAAATTCTGACAAATTTGACTTTGAAGTCGACCAAATTTCAAATTGGTTCAATTTCACCCTCTTCAGCATACAAAACAATGCGCTAAATGCTCATTAATGGAAATTTGAGATAACATTTTTACAAATGACTAAAATCACAAAATAGACCTCAAATTCAAGATCCTTGCAAAAAAATCGTGAAAAAAGAGTATAAAGTTGCCTCAATATACATCATGGCATGCTTTACGAAACAACCATACTTAGCCTCTTCTTAGTACACAAATTGATACATATGTACGACCTCGAAATCAATACCCTGTATTGAAAATTGTGCCACCTCGAGATCCGTGCAGACCCGAGAATGTTTGTAAATTGGGATTTGTTCCCAATATATAGGCCTAGGTCCAAAAACCTACAGGCGGATATTAAGAAACTTAAAACTATTTATGGCAGCATCTTTGTTAAATGTGGTGCTCATAGTGCATTGGTTTAAACTGTGGCTAAACATAGAGGAGGTCGTGGGTTCCAGCCCCCGCGATCTTCTCGTAGTTAGCATATTTGGTAGTTTGTTTTATATACAGTATATAGTTTAACTATATAATATATGTGTGGTACCATAAACCGTTGCGTGAAATATCTGTACACAATTATCCCCCCACCACAAAATTTGGTTACTTTATTATGGCCTATTACATGACCATAAGATAAGGTTCGAGGGCTTAGTCCCTTGACCTTTTTGCCACCAATTAAAACTTTATCAAAAATTAAATATTTTTGGTGATATGTATAGTTAAGTAACATTGTACTGGCATGTTGGTAGTGGGACTTTGTTAAGACCTTGGGAGGTTATGGCGGTTGCGGTTTCGACTCCCATCGTCTCTATAATTTTTTATAAACTATAGTAATATAGGTCAATGGGAGGTCTTCATGTTGCTGCTTCTCATTGGTTTAACCTTGCCATGTGTCAATATGTGATTGGTCCAATTGGATTGTACCTTTCCCAGTCAACTGCCAACTCATATTCTCAGTCAACATACGATCAACTCATATGGCACCTTGGGGTGTGGACAAGTCATTTTTACGGTCATTCCATGTGTCACTCTTGCAGTGGTGACACATGTCACCCTTTTACCCCTTTGATTTTGACTTTGACCTATTTGACTTGAACTTTGATCACTCATAACTTTTTCATACAAACTTTGTTTGACTTGCCATTTCCACCATTGGAAAGATGAAGAAGAGTTCTACACATTGATGTTGTTTTCAAGAAAATTTGGAATGATCTAATTTTGAGTATTAATGGATACCTTGGGACCTATGTGAGCATTCTAGATCCTCCTAGATCGAGTAATATGATGATGCTCATAGTCACACAGTTTTGTAGATGATTTCTTTAAAATAAAATAGTTTATTTATTTATTTCGTATAGTGTAATCATAAATGCTAATCATAATAACTATAATGTATACGATTTCTTTGAAATTAATTTCCTTCTATTAAAATTTAGTAGGTTGTGATTTCTTTGAAATCAATTACCTTATATTACCATTTCTATAGGTTATGATTTCTTTGAAATCTATTTTTTTTTATTATATTTATAAAGGATACAAATTCTTTGAAGTAGATTTGCTTCTATTAATTTTCTATAAGACACAATCTCTCTTGAAATTGATTATGTATGATAGAATCTCTCTTGAAATTGATTATGTATGATAAAATATTTTGAATATTGAATGGTTTTTATTGAATCTCCATATGATATGATTTTAAAATATCTCTTAAATTGATTATATAAGATACAATATTTTTAGATATCGAATGATTTCTATTGAATCTCTAATATTTTTGCATATTCAATGATTTTTATTGAATCTCCATATGATATGATTTCATTTTTAATGATTTCTATTCAATGTCCATATGATATGATTTTAAAATGATTTTAAAATTTCTTTTAAAATTGATTATGTAAGGTATAATATTTTTAGATATTGAATGGTTTTTATTGATCTTCATATGATATGGTTTCCTTCTTAAATAATTTGCTTGCTTCTATTCAAATTTTGTATTGTGTAATGAGTATATATTAATTGTTCAATTATAGTGTATATAATTACCTTGAAACACTTAAATTAATTTTTGTATTTTGTATAATAATAAATATATATTTGAATTAAAATAATTCTTGAAAGTAATATGATATTAGTATTAAAATAGTAAGAACTAAATTGTTTTTATTTGCATATTTCTATGCCACAATATTACCCTGAAACACACAGTTAATAACTATTTGGGTTATTCATTACAAATATTACACCGTGATATCAAGCTGGAATCACATAGACATTTCGACATTATGGGTTTATTATTATTAAATTATATTTGAAATCAAACTTGAAATTGTACATGTAGAAAATATTTATGTTGATCACTTATGATTATTATACATAATGCATTGTTATGAATTGAATATAGTGTAATGTAATTTTAAATAGTTCTTATACATTACAAATTAAAAACTCTAACCTTTTTAAATTTCCATATGAATTGAATATAGTGTAATGCAATTTTAAATAGTTCTTATATATATATATTACAAATTAAAAACTTTACCATTTTGAATTTTCAAAATACAAGTTCTCATTCTTTGAAGGAATACTTAGTTAGAATGAAAGGGTAAATATGAAGATTCTATTCATTGGAAAGTAACCATTAGATATTAATGAGTATAAACATAAATAGTGGTACACTATAGTTTATTATTTTATTTTAAATTTAATAAATAAATATTGGTTGAGATAAAAGTTGATAAAAATGCATGGTAAACTTTTTTTTTTTTAAATCTGTTAGAGAAACAAATACATAGAAATACAATCTTATGAGTCATAAATAAACAAAATATCTAACTAGGCTATGTTAGAGAAACCTTTGCTAATAAATAAATATTGGTTGAGATAAAAGTTGATAGAAATGCATGGTAAACGATTTTTTAAAATATGTTAGAGAAACAAATACATAGAAAGACAATCTTATGAGTCATAAATAAACAAAATATCTAACTAGGCTATGTTAGAGAAACCTTTGCTACATTATAAATGTTTTTATTGGGTTACTAAGTATTGGCAAGAAAAAAAACTACTTTATGACTTGATGCAATTGTGTAACTGTATGCTTGTTGTGAAGGTTAATTAGATGTATTTTAAAATTATAATTTTAAATTAATTACAATTTGTATGTAAGTGTTATAATTGAATCATTAACATTGGAAGGGAGTTACAAAGATCCAAGTTAAAAATCTTAAGAGGGATAAGTGTCGTTTTACTTTTTACCAATTTTGAGACATTTGCATTTTTTCTTCTAAGTCTAATTTTGCCCAAGTGTATTTAGGAAGGGGGAATGGAAAGGCTAATATACATTATTGAGATGGAGGTTTTATGCAAGATACCAGATATATAAAATATGCAGAACAGAAACGAAATGCTAGAAATGACAGATTAACAGTAAAATATCCAGCATAATCTTCACAATACACAGAAATGATATATGAAATAGCAACAGAAATAGCACTTTGAATCAGATAGCAATGTTCACAGGCCTCTTCGAGGGGGCAACCTCCAATCGAGCAACACTCTGTTAC
>JASDQU010587361.1:96366-123430 GCA_032191745.1 Picea mariana | reverse complement strand
AGAGAGAGAGAGAGAGAGAGAGAGAGAGAGATCTTGTTTCTAAATATGCAATTACTGACATTTAATTCTAACAGCTCATCGTGCATGAACTGTATAGATTGTCACTAATGGGTGAAAGGATCGAGGAGATATCCTATTAATATGCATTAAACCAAGATTTGCAGAGCGTTATATTATCCTTTTTGAGTGTTGATTTAAAAATCATGAAATGTCGTTTGCATGTCGTCGGTGGTCGGCTTGGCACGTTCATGAAACCTCAAATCCTTAATTTCTTTTTGTCATACCTACCACCTTTTCACTTCTAAATATTCAATGACTAAGCTTTACTGGTAACATTTCATCATGAAACACCCATACATATTGCCATTAATTAGCGAAAGGCTCGAGGAGATTTACCATTCATAAGCATTTAACCAAGATTTTGTGGAGATTTATATTATCAGCTCCAACTATTCATTTCAACCATCGTCTAGAGAAAAACAACGATCTCATAAACCTATGGAATTAGCTCGACAATAGTTCTATGGAGATAAAGTGAACATATTCGGGCACGAGGACCATAACTTCCAGTCGTCCAGGGCATATTCTTATTACTCAACCCTTGCTACCCAAAACAAAGTAATTTGGACCTTTGGGGTTGCTCGTGTAGGCTGTGTCCCTGAAGTTTTTGACTGTAAGGATATGGTCTCTTGGTGCACTGATAAATTTATTTCAAACAAAATAATTATTCCACTACGGGACTGCTTTTCTATTTCTTTGTTACCTCATGTATTTCTCCAGATGTTAAGATTGTCGGAGCCAACATTGACGTTCAAAGGAGAAGATTCCAAACAGTTCCTATCAAAGCATAATAACGGGCTGGACCTCTTGCCCAATTTATTGGAAGGCCTGATGGTAGTTCCTAAAGATATCACAAGCTTGTAGTTTAGCTCATTTAGAAATCCATTCTGTGAAATTGCCTAGTTGTTTACAAGAATAACGGGACATGAGTTCACAACAACTATTTCCCGAATGGGTCTTTATATTTTTTATTTCACAGTTAAGGAACAAGCCATTTTTTATTGGGGCAAGTTAATTTCCCATGAAATATGTTCCCAATTGTCAAGATTCAAAAGGGAAAATAAATTTTATATGTCATCCTACTTAGTTTTTGCGATAGCACATTGCTTCCAGTTTCTATAACTATCTCTATCCAAGAATGTCAACTAGGAATTCAACCCAGTAACGTTCTGGTACTAGGCCTTGTGGAAGCACAATGCCTCCCACTGTTTTTATGAGGTTTTTAATGGATTCGTGTATTTTTTCAAAGTTTTGTTGTTAGGAGAATATGCTCCCTGCATATCTGAACAGGCAACCAATTTTTTGGACAGGAAGGGTACACTTGAACAATTGGATAATTACATTGTGATAAGGATTTTTGGCTCTAGGGAAAAACCTGCTCTCCTTCCATGTCACATTATAGACATAATGTTTGTTATAGAAGTAGCATGGAAATACAACTATTGGTTGCATCTATTCCAAGAGAACAGAAAAAAAAAAAAGTTCATTCCTCTGCCTTGGAAAGTCGGGGACTATGTTAAGAACATCAACAAAATTGACGAATTCGCAGCCCATTCTAGCAACTTGAACCTGAGATATGCTGAAATCCTAAGAGGGTTTGACCCCAATAAAAGTTTTGTACAACATTTACATACACTTGGCTTCGGCAATTGGTTTTTCAAAAAACACTTGACTAAAAACAGAGACACTGGCATCAATGCTCCTGCCTCTGATACCGACGACCTAGACACACTGCAAAGCAGCACTAAATTGTACAAGAAATAGAGAAAAGGCCCTGGTGAGAAGAGTGTTCAATCAATGAATAACACTCCCAAAAGTATGACATCCTGGAGCATTTCTCCAACGGCCCAACACAACAACAAAGCAACTCATATTTTTTCAAACGGAGGAGGAGAAAAAGACCCTCCTTACTCTAAAATTGATAGTTCTCACAAGCTTCCAGTAGACAAGAAGAGAAAAAAAAATGTGGGACAGGCGGAAGAGCCTGAAATTCAGAGTGAGAACATGGAACTTGAGCCTGATTTGGATAATTTATTCCACTACCTTGATCTGCTTGGAAACGTGATCCAGCATAGTCATCCAATGGAAATATCTGATACCAAAAATTTTGATGAAGATGAATCCTTCATGTTCCAGAGCATTGTTTTTGAGAGCCAGTCCAAAAAAATGATTATTGAAAAAAAAATGTAAAAAATAAGAAAGGAAAATCTCATTCACAGGTTAAACTTGTGAACATGTGACCGTCCCAAATCTGTCAACTTCACATAGCAACTAGAGATGCACTTCATAATTCCATTGGAGGGATCGAGGCCGAGAATGCCAGACTGAAGGATTGGGTCAAGGAATTGGAAGAGGCTTTGATTCCTATGCCATTGTTTGTCAATCCTTTGGAAATAACCATGCTTACCACCCCTGCAACCAAGTTAAAAGGATCCTCCAACCTCCTTGCATCGTGTAGAGGATATGTGGAGAATAATATCAACAAAATAATGGAACTAGTTACTGAGGCATGGGAAACATCACAAACCATGACTTCCCTTGGAACCAGGGAACATAATTTTCTCAAACATTTGCAGGCAGAGTTAAAATATGAAGAACATTTATTTTTAAACACGTTCCTTCCTTTTGGCACCATTGTCAACAAAATGACTGAAAAAAGAAGAATACAACAAGATATTCCATCCAAAAACTGGATCAGTCAATTAAATGCATGCTGGAAAGAAAAAGTGAAGAACCTACATCTCATTGTTCAGTCATGTGAATAGGCCATATCAAAGAAAGAAAAATTATTCACAAAGTTGTCCAGAATCAACTTAGCAGGAAGTACCAACGAATTCCAAGACCCCAACTTAATCATCAACTCCTTTCCCTTAACTAGGAAAGACTTCGTTAAATAGGTTGATATGTTTAAGGCATTGTCTTTGGAAAAGTTTTACAACATCCTTGAATATGTTCAAGATAACATCGATGACTGGCTAGTCGACTATTCAGTACAGAATGAGGATATTGATCAGGCTTTGTGAAATCTTTCTATCGACTTTGGGGAATTAGAAAAGGAACTTTTCAACATAAAAATCCGGAATGAGATCAACGTCGCCCCAATGAGAAGCTACATTTAAGAATGGCTTGAAAGGGAATTGAAGTAGGTCGCTGACGAAAGTCAAGAGGCAGTTTCCACAATTCCAACAGTCGTCGATGACATTAATGAAAAGGCATGAGCAAGCAAATAGAAAAAGGGGTCATATGTAACATCACTGTAAGTCTATTGGTCGTGTCCTCCTTTGTTTATCATCCTAGTTATTCCACTTTTTTAAATAGAAATGTCTAGCCAAAGACTGATACCATTCAATATATATTTTTTTAGGTATTGCACTCTACCATCACCCACTTATTCTTTATACAATCTTGTTTCTTGTACGTATTTCTCTTATGGTCCGCGGGAGCCCTAGTCTATATGACAAACACATTGAAATTTCCAGGAATATGTAACAGACTTTGATTTTTTGATATATTTCAAATAAAATTGTTTTTTGTCTCATTTTATATTTATGTCCTCATACATTTTTATCTTTCACCAGTCTATATGACAAATGCATTTAAATTTCGAGGAACATGTAACTTTTTTAATATATTTCAAACTAAACTATTTTTTTATCTCCTTTCATATTTGTGTAGTCATAAATTTTTATCTTCCACTATGCACAAATTGTATTTTGTTATATACTTTCAAAAAATAAATGGGGTTCTAGAGGCCATGTGTTATTTACTGCATGGATACCACCTGTGCTTCATGTTTCTTGCCACATCTCCATTGCATTTTCCATTTTCCTTCAGTACTTTTTCCTATCCTAATTCAACCCGACAGGGACTACGCTGCCAGACAACCTTGTTAAAATTATGAATTATAAATTTGTCGACTCAAGTAATAGTTGTTAACCACAGTTATATGCAATAATATGATGATATTTGAGTTTTCAAATTTGTATTCATGTGTTGTTAACCAAATTTATATGCAATAATATGCAATAAAATGATGTGATTTAAGTTTTCAAATTTTTATTCATGTGTAGTTGTTAGCAACAATTATATGCAATAAATTTAATAAATGATTTTCATGATTTTATAAATTTTATAAATGACCTTAATGATTTGATAGGTTATGGAATAAAATGATGAGGTTAAATTTTTCAATTTGATTATGTGTATTCTCATATCACTATATTAAAGATGGAGATTTAAATTGTAGAATTGTCATTAAATTGAGGCACTACAAGGTGATACAATACCAAGTTATAAATGCTCACAAGGGAAGTGGAGTTGCTAGTTAGGTTTAAGAGAAATTGGTAAATTAAGGTAAAGGGAGAAAATGAAAGATACCTCAAATAAGGTTTAATGGAATTGTTTATGTGATCTAGGCTTATAGATTAATTATTAAAGTGGTAATTTGAATTATTCCTTAACCACAAATGAAATCTATTTAGGAAAGGAAAAAGAGGAAGAAAAATAAAATTTAGTTCATTCACTTTAAGTTTATGAGGGATAATGAACTACTTTACATGAAAAGGAAGGATATCTAAAAAGCGAATGTGTGAAACTTATCGAACCCTTGATTCAATGCATACTTAGTGATCAATATGAATTAAGACAATTACGGACCCAATTTATTATGACAAGCAAGCAATTTTGGAGGCGTTAAAGGTATTAGATAGGTTTTTTATGAAATGAAATAACTAACTAAAAACAAAAAAAGATACTTGATCTAATGAAAGAGAACACAGAATGAGAATCTAAGGAAGGAGAATAATGCACCTAAATGCGTTGGTATCCTTGTGAAAAATAAGCTTGGAAATTCCATTTCCAAATATTCAATGAATAAAAAACATAATCACCAAAACATACATTAAACATTAATACCTAAATGAATGTATCATTTTCTATGAAATAAGAAACCAAGCGCCAAATAACACATAAAATAGTAATACCTCAATTAAAGTATGATAACCCAAGTTCCCTTAGTCAAAAGGTACCTTCCTCACTGAGAGAGTTGAAGGACCATTCAGGTGGTGATGTTGATTGACCAAGATGTTGGAAGGGATAGAGCTGAGAACACCATTAAATTAACTAACTAATATAAGAATTAAAGAGAAAGAAAATGAAGAGAATAACCTGTAACCCAATGGTTAGATTGAAGCACCACTCTACCACATAAGAGACACTACTTTTATTACAAAGGGAGTAAGGAGTCACCCCCAAATTCATGAAGGTAAATAAGAACCAATGGGCAAATGTTCAAGGGGAAGAAGGTCGTTAGTTTAATTATTAAAATTTGAATTAATGTTTCCTTAAGACATTGGTTGGTTTTATGGTGAAATTTGTTTAGGTATTATATTTCTTAATAAACAAAGTGTCCAATGTGTAAAATAAAACGATACTTGAAAATGAAGGAAGTACCATAAGGAAAGAGGATAAAGAAGAAGGAACAGACGTGAATGGAGGAGAAGTTATATCCTTTGGTTAGTATATCAATGAGGATGCACTCCCACCAAGATCCTCACCGTGAATAATCTCCCCACTTCATTCGTGAGAATACAAGTCTCTAATATGATGCAATATTATACCCATAAGGAAAAAAAAATCCAAGCTCATACATGGTGAATAATGGTGAATAATGGTGAGAATTTTTCCAAAGGAAAGTAATCCCTTTCTATGAGTGTCTTGAAGGAAACTACAAATCCAAGTAGTTCAAGTCAATGAGTTCTAATGTTTGTAAAAATATGATAGACTTATGGAACGATTCAAGATAGAGAAAAAGGCCTAGACTAAAATGAAAGGAGGATTATTTATAGATCAAGTAAATCCACTACGGTGTATAAGCTAATCTAAATATCTATTGAGGAAAATTTCATGTTCCTAACCTCTGATTCACGTGTCAATGTCAAGAATCCATTAGTATTGAGAAGATCCACAAGTTTTCCATTGGAAACATGCCCCAATATCTACCTGTTTGACTTGTGGATGGTGATTTAGAAAAAAATATGGAATGTGGACGACTATTTTTGACCTTGTTAATCCATGTGTGAACCAAAAATGTATATGTTGGCATCAATATTTCCAAAAAATCATCGCTAATAAACTCAAGTAGACCAAATCAAACATGAATGTTGAGGTTGATGAAAGGAAAATAGAGAATGTTTAGCAAAGAAACCCACCAAGGAGTGAAAAACGCCAAAGAATAAACTAGGAAAACAACAAAAGGTATGGGTGAATCTATGAATTTGTGTCTCATAGTTTGGCAAGTGAGGATGGTGGAAATTATCTCCATTCATCCTTGATCAAGGGGAAACCTTGGTTGAGGTCCTAAATCCATAAGTGAGGGTTTCATTCAACATAGGACCTCAATTTAGGGTCTCTAAAACATGTGTTTAAGCCCTTTATTGAGATAATATAAACTTTTTTTATGGGACAAAGTCTCACAGGGATCTCACTAAATAAATAGAAAGATCTCCCTTCGATCTACTCTTGATCCAAGACAGAAAGAAGGCTATATTCATATATTTTTCCTAGATCTAAGTAAATTTTCACTTTTTTACCCAGGAAGGAGGTTTTAACATACCTTGGATTGGTGGTTTTCCTCGCTTGTCCTGACTATTGCAGCTCTTGAGATCCAGCTCCAGCTCCCGCAATCTTCTCCCTGCACATAAATATCCTAGAAAATATATATCCACTATCCTTCTAGCATTAGGATAAATAAAATTACTATATCTACCTTGATCTATTATTCATAAGATCATACCCAATTGATTCATGAATAAAACACAAATAAAACGGAGGAAAACCAATGATCTATTTATAATCGGGAAGAAATTACAACATATTCATACCTTAGATGTTGATGCTTACTCCTAGTTTCAGGTTCCCAATGCTCCTCCTTAGCATCTTGAGCTTATCTCTCTATTTTGAGAGCATAATCACCCTCAAAACTCTTATTCCCATCTCCTTTATTTGGTCTCTTCTTATAGTATTTTAGAAGAGATTGGAGATAGGCTTCATGACATGTGCATAAGATGGATACAAGTTATGGGTAGGTGCACACAATTCATGGGTAGCTTGATAGCATGTGAACTAAGCAATTGCAAGTCATATATATGCTTGATGACATGTGAACTAAGCAATTACAAGTCATCCACAAGTTTCATGCTTAATTATGAACTTTTGCCAACCTATTATGAACTTTTTCTCTAATATGAGATTTTTTCTCAATTTTCATGCTCAATTATGAGCTTTTTCAAACTCACTATGAACTTTCTTTTCAATTTTGAGTTTATTCTCAATGATGAAATAGCTCTTATTTCATAATTATGAAATTGTGACAAAATAATTATTTCCTTGTGAAATAATTATGAGAATGTTACTTCATTATGCAATTCTATCCTCATAACATATAATAATATGCATGCACAACCTATGGTGGAAAATACAAGTATAATAGATTCCCCCTAATGTGTGAGGTCATAAGAGGAACTGATGGCCGAAATACATTACAAAAATTAATGGTGACGAGTTCCATAAAGAAGGAGCTCAGGGATCAAGGAACCAGTGAGTACTTGCAATCATACATTAAGGATGAGAGCATATATAGAAAATACGCTAGGTAGACATACTCGGACTCTGAATGATCATGGTCGCTAAACAATACACCACAAATCTATGAAAGTAAATGCTAGACCATGGCCACGAAAGAATACAAGTGGATCCATGTCATCAACAGGATTGTAGCCACAAGACAATACAATGTGGATCTATGTCATGAACTCAATCATAGCCACCAACAAATACATTATGGATCTATGACAAGGAATGACGCTGTAAAGGAATGATGTGCCCCCAAACCTACCTATCTTTTCTGGAAAATATAATTTACTTTGACTTTTTCTGGCAGGGCCAACTTCCCTTTTTGGTTTTTCTATTTCTTTATTATTATTCTCCTTGGGCCGACTTCTCTTCTAGGGTTTTCACGCATCTATTTAATGGTCCTCTTACTTTTGGAATATTCTATTCTAAGTACAAAGTTTATACTTGGATGTTAATACCTCCCACAACTACCAAAACATCAACAAGTCTGCGTGAGTCCATTGGATGCATGGTAATGCATATGTCGTTTATAGTTAGAAATTAATGGATGATACTCAATTTAGAGTGGTTTTTATCTCAATCCAAAGATTTCCTATAAATATCTACATAATAGACTATGGTATATTGTTTTTTTTATATTTTTTGTTCTGTTACTATTTATTTTATGGACATGTATTAGACAAATTATTGAAACATATAATGGAAATGGTAAATGGTTTGTGTTAGAACCGTAATTTTTACAGTTAGATTCAATCTTAGATGAGTCGTAGTTTGTGTGTCAAAGCATGTGAAGTCAGGTATTGAATAACGAATGGGTCGAAATCAACAAGTAGCGAGTCTAGCCCTTGGAGTCAGGAAAGGGTGTAATGATTAGTTATGTGCGACTTGTAAAGGTCTCTTTCCAAAAATATCGAGTCCTGTTAGAAAGGGGGAATTTATGTGCTAGAGGTCGAGGCAAGTTGTTTGGTTAAAGGTCACATTGAAGGATATAACGACCATCATCACCTAATTATGAAGTCATAAAGGTAAAAAATCATGATGCTCATATCACGTATACTCTACCGCTCTTATCATCTGTACTCTACACACTTCAAAGTGTACCTGTCGCGCGCGTTTTCTGCGCAAATCTTCATCCTCCTTCCAAACTTCTCATCACCATGGATTTATCATCCTCTTCCATGATTTCATCCCCTGCTCATTGAATTATAAATACTGGTCACCTTGCATGCCTATCCTTTACCTTTCGAATTTGTGCGTTGTCTGTGGTTTTTCCTGCAAGTCTTGGAGTGGTTTGTTGTGGGAAGGATGATTTCCATCATTTTTGTTGTGAGTGTGTGCATTTAAGTTGTCGTGTCTCCTTCATTTTCAATCATTGTTTAAAGCTTGTTGGATTTCTTTACGAGCTAGTTTTTTGGATGATAGTTCATCTTGCAGTCAACCTCTCTTATTTGGAGTTTCTCCCTGTCATGTTGAATTTCTTTTCGTGCCTAAATTATCTATCCCATGACAAGTCTCCTCATTATTTTCCACCATGCCAAAATTTTTCGTTGTGTTTCCCTTGTGTGACGAGCATACCATTGTTGTTTTTTACCGCACCAATCTTCGACTGCGCTGAAATTTTCCATCTCACCTTGCGGCCACGCAATGGACTCCTGGGGTTGATTTCGCTTGTCACGCAATTTTTTTGTCACTGCTTTTCCAACATGTCTCTATGAAGTATATCATTCTCATTTGTCATGCATATAGGGTGTTACCGTTCATTACCATGCACGAAAAACAAATACACATTTGCATCAAGACAACATCCCAAATCATAAGAAAGAAGGCACGAATTGGCAGGGCTGGGAGGTCTGATCCCCAAGGCATGGAATTAATCAACGAAGATCTAGAGATCAGGGAATCCTTTGAACAGGTTGGATGTATGCGCTATTGTGAGAATATCAAAGGATACAATGTGCAGCTAGACGAATAGTTCTCCCTCAAGTTTAATGGATTATGTGTGACCATTGCGGGAGTCGCCTTCTGAGTGACGGAGGAAACTCTGTGAGTTGCAATAGAGATCCCTCTGCAGGGTGAAAAGTGGTTTAAATGCATGCATTTAGACGTTCTATGCTATGAAGAATTTATCAAGACAAATTGATTAAATGGGAAAATCGGAGTAGGCGTTCCATGTCGGTACCTCCAGGAGCATTTCCAAAAGCTCGTAAAGGTGATCAGAAGGTATTTCACCTGTGAAGGAAGGTTTGACAGAGTATACCCATACCACATCAGGTTGTTGATGCACTTCACAGGGAGAAAATATTTGAACCTACCTTTCTTCTTGCATCGAAGCCTAGGAAAGATGGAGGACAGCGTCTAGGCCGAGGCTGACCAACCGAGGAAAAATTCATTTTATCTGTCATTGATCAAGTTGTTGGTAGTCAAAGAATTGAGATGGTTGGACAAAGACTGGGATTCATTTCTAATTTCAGCTGACATCCCCAGGGACCCAAAAGGAGACGTTCCTCTATCTGTGAGGGAAACAACAGTCCACAGCACAGGAGCAAGAATGGAAGAGGCCACGGGAAAAGGAAAGGAAATAGAATATTTGTCATCCCACTAGCCAACACCCCAGAAAAAAGGCAGGCCAAGGTTGATCAGGAAACCCGAAGAGACGCAAGATCCTAGGGAACCGTGCACCCAGTCTACTGCAAAGAAGTTACTCATGCGCATTTTCCAGCTAGAACCTATTGAAGGTTCAAGCAAGGGAATTAGTGAAATACTAATAAGGTCAAGTGCTAGAAGCATGGAGGTTCAAGAGTCGTCGCAGTAGTTAAAACAAGCACAACTCGCTATTGCCAAATTGTACTAGGAAAAAAAAGAATTAAGAAGACAATTGACAGAAATGATTGTTGAAACGACAGCGTTGCAGAGCCAAACAAGGAATGCAAATTGGCTCAAAATATAGATTAGAGAGGCACACGACATAATCATTCAACTGTGGGAAGAAAAAAAGGTGTCAGAGGAAATAATCGCAGAGCACTTTAAGGAATGTGGACTAACCATGGATAACGCTTGCATGGCTCTTGCCAGCACTCAAGAAAATCTGAAGGGAAATGTGGTCTTATGGAGACAACTGAATAATCTGAACAGATGAAGCTGGTCTCTTAGGAAAATACTCAGAGTATTAAGGTTGCAGGTGAGGCCAGAGGCATGAGTGAGACAGCCCCATTTTGTTTTTTTTATCGTGGAATGAAATATTTCTCCTCGCGTGTCCTTTTTCTTGTCGATAAACAAGACGTATGACGAGTCATCCGCGTGGTGAATATTCGTCGCACAAATGCTATAAAATTGCCTATTGAGGAGGAAAAGTGTAAGAAAAACACATGCCAGTTTTGGAGGATATGTGTGGCCTCCCATTCATTCTTGCCACCTAGAGCGCATGAGAAACGTCAAAAAAACATCCACCACACCAACTCGCCACGTACATTCTACATCCAATGATCGTGCAACAACAACTAGAGCCCATTACACAAGGTGGCAAAGTTTCTGACAGTGCGCTCGATCACTCGGGCACCCTGTAAGAGAAACGTCAATGCATCACAACCTGAAGATCGAATCTTACTCATGACTGAACGATCAATAAGAATATTTTGGTTATGAAATGATTGGGTGCAGTTGGGTTTCCATTTTTTGTAAACTCTATTCGAAAGGTCATCTGGTAGGAAGTAACTGAAACCAAAATTATGGGAGAAGTAGTTTGAGGAATAGTAGCCCAAGCGGCACAATTTTTTCTATATATCTATCGTTTCAATGTAAGTCAGGTTGGCAAAGTAGTGTAGACAGAGGACTCTTGAATGTAATCTTTGAACCCAATTTAAATATAATATATAAGTCCCGAGGATTTGAATAAAATATTCTAATGGTGGTGGTTTGATGTATTGTGATCCTATGTATGTATGTACTTCTTGTTTTCTTTATATTCACTCATTTCCCTTCGTTTAAATTGGAACGTTTAATAATTCTAAAATTCATCGTGCGGTGCTTTAGAATTATCCATTTAAACTTTGTGTTTTCTTCTAAGTAAGTCAAAATTCATCCTTAATGGTGCTCTGAGTTACATTATGTACTCTTTCTTTCGCCACACACAACGACATTTGAACTGAAAGACCATTTCCTGCTTATTCTTTATCCTCTCAAAGTTTCATTTACCAAGTCATTGATTTCTCTCGCTTTCAGGACGTTGACTCCATAGCCCAAAGTTCTATATTTCCTTGCCAACAAAACCAGAAACATTTCCCAAACACATAAATGTAGCCGACAATTCAAAGCCATTATCTATTGGAGACTAAGTCTCAGAGAGAGCCCTCTCTATATTGGAAAGGCTAGTTTCCAATCTTAAAGTTGGTCTGTAGGTTACCTCTGTCATTTGTTTTCTCAGCCAAAAAAACTTATAGAGTGCTAACATTTTGGTGACGTTGTCGGGGATGAAATTGAAAAAATTTCCTTGGGAAAATGACTAAAGTTGTAGTTTTGACCCCTGAGGGTAACAGTGGGTTAGACACCTATATTGGATGAAACCTATTTTACCGTGGCGACTCCAGTAAATCAGACCAGTAGCATAAAGTAGTCATAATTAGAAATCTTTGCTCCAAAGAAAGTTTATCCCAGAGTGAACCTTGATCCAGAACCCATACCGCCAGTGTCTGATCCCAAAAATATTTTGTGAAAAGCAAAGGAATAGATACCAAACCCATTCTATTACCTGGACATAAACCTATCTTTACCCAAATATGGAGTAAAAAGAATCGACGACCTTGAATTCGATTTACTATTTGAAAAAACTATGTTCAGGTCTAGATCAGAATCCTACTTGAATGAAATAGTTTTCGAAGAGAAAAAGTTCCAATCTGTGATACCAACTAACCCCTCAAGAAATTCCATAATCCCTATGCAGACCATCCAGCAATTCCGAAACCCTCCTAGAGTTATGGCTTCCAGATTCACCCCTCTTGCTTTACCAACCCAATTACATGATTTTCCCCAAAACTATAATCAGAGGATCAAGTTATATGATGTTGAAGGAAATGCTTCTTCCAAAAATCATTTGGATTGGTTTAATGATTTTGTTGACCTAAAAGAGGTCGATCATGAGGATGAAAAAATGAGATTGTTTGCACAGAGCCTCTTAGGGGAGGTCAGAAAGTGGTTCAAGGCCCTTGAAGTGGCGAACATCCCTGATTTTGATTCTTTTGAAACGTTTTTACTTTCCGTATGGGGTGATAAAAATAATATTCTTCAATTAATGACTCAGTACAACAATATAAAAATATCACCAGAGGAAAAAATACAAGAGTTCTCGGCCAGATTCATGAAGTTTTATAACTCAATCCCCACGTAAGTCAAGCTACCTCCTGGAGCTGCCCAACTTCAATGTGCTGATTCTTTTGACAATGACTTTTCCTTGCTGTTAAGAGAAAGAATATCTAATACCTTAGGTGTTATTATGAGTGAATTGATTGAAGTTAAAGTAAATTTGATGGCGTCAGGAAAGATCAAACATTTTTTTGACAAAAATGGGAAGAATCCCCAAGGGGACGTGCAACCCTCTACATCTCGATCGTCAGATGAAAAGTTTGATTTGATGATGAATACCATGGAAAGGATCATGGAAAGGATGTCTATGGAGAACAAGCCTTCCACTAGGGAGAAACACGATTTCCATCCTAGAAATCAAAATTTTAGAAGAGCTCCAGTCCCGCAGATCAGGAAAAGGGACCAAAGAGATCAAGGTGATCAACAGATACGACCCCTTTCCAAAACAACTATGAAAATGAAGACTTTGATAAAATGATCCAAGACCAGATGCATTTCTGCGACGATATAGATACATACACGTTCTTAACAAAAGGAGAACACGATCAGTTTATGGATGCGAATGATGGGTTTATGTTGGAGAATGATGATATGTTGTCTTCTAAAACAAAGGAGTTTAAGAAGGAATATCACAATGAAATCATGTAGTTTCATAGATAATATAACCTCAAAAGCAAAAATACTCATGCAGAGCTTCCGAAATAAAATCCCATAAGGTAACCCTAGGTGAACACTCCTTCTTCAAGCCAACCAAAGAAATACAATTCTGCAAGGGATGCGACGGAGAAAGGAAAATCAAAGGAAGAATCCCTAAAGAAATCACTTGAGGCAAGTAAGGAAATGAGTGCAATGAGGTAGATAAAGCTCCTCCTCCTTTTAATTTTGAGAGAGAAATGGCCAAAATCAAAATCTTTGTTCTGTTTAATGAAATAATCAAGAAGGGAGAGTATAGAAACCATATCATTAAAATTTTAAAGATGGAAGAATCTCCTGACACCTTGAACATCCAAGATGATAACCCTACCATCTTATTTGGTCCACTTGTAGAAGAAAGTGGCGATATTTATGATGTTCCTCCTTTCTATGTCAGTCTCAAAATTCATGACATGACCTTACACAATGCCTTGTTAGATTCTGACGCATCGCATAATCTCATGCCCAAGGTGGTCATGGATGAGTTAGGCTTGGACGTCACCAGACATTATAAGGATACTTTCTCTTTCGAATCAAGGAAGGTGAAATTCTCGGGTTTGATCAAAGACTTGGTCATTTCATTATCTCAAATTCCATCGAATAATCTAGTCATGGACGTGGTGGTTGCCGACATTC
This sequence comes from Picea mariana, assembly GCA_032191745.1. NCBI lineage: Eukaryota > Viridiplantae > Streptophyta > Pinopsida > Pinales > Pinaceae > Picea > Picea mariana. The sequence continues at coordinate 109,054 of JASDQU010587361.1, read as the reverse complement.
CCCCAAAATTCGGCATGTTATTATCTAGATCTTGGCCCGCAAAAGTAAAGGGAACCTTGCATATGGACATGTCTTATGCTAATATCCATGTTTTCGGCCAGGAAAGGAGACTGTACAGAGAAGTGTTTCTCAAGTACATGGTGAGTAGAAAAACCCAACCGAATAACCATCCTATCTACTCTATTAACATCGAAGTCGGCTCCTTTATTTTTTATAATAACTTGATTTTTGAAGAGAGGGAGCCAACAACCATCATGATTGTTGATAACAAGGTCGAGCGCCAAAAAAGAGGAAAGCACGGATCAGAGAAACCGTGCAGAAAATGAAATGTGGAATATGATTTTCGATGGAGTTGTCGGTAGGGAGGGAGTCGGAGCTAGTGTGTGGATTAACCCTCCAAAAGTGGGTACAAAACTCTGCTCTTACAAGCTTGCTTTTGATTGTACACATAATATGGCTGAATATGAGGCACTGATTTTGGGTTTGACAACTTTAAAGTAATTGGGTGCTAAAAGGATAGTTGTACATGGAGATTTCGAGCTCATCATAAATTAGGTAAAAGGTATATACCAGTCCAAGCATCCTAGGCTAAGAGTATATAGAAATTTGGTGCTATATCTCCCTAAAGAGTTTTCAGAGTACAATTTGTCAGTGATTCATAGGGGGGGAAATCAAATTGCAGATGCCATGGAAACTTCGGCTTCAGTGTTCAAAATATCCATTTTTCCAAATAAGAAATATGAATTTGAAGTCAACCACAGGCCCGCAGTACCCGATAACATCAAATATTGGCAAGTGTTTGAAGATGACAAATAGGTAGAGATATTTATCCAAGTGAACGATGATTTCGCTAACATACATATTGACGATGAGTGTTGTTGCGAAGAAGATGAATACACAGTTGTGCGCAGCAACAATGACCCCTTTCAAAATAACATAAAAATAAGGGATATAGTGCAACTAAAAAAAAAAATTATCCCCAAAGGCTTGATCCCATTAGAAAAGATGTTTGATGAAAATGATGTAGCCAAAAATCCTAGAATCACTGCAAACGATGAAGATATTGAGGATTGCAAAATCGGTACTCAAGAGAATCATAATATAATCAGAGTGTAAAAAACACTCAGTCTGGAAATAAAATAGAGGTATATGATCCTCTTGAAAGACTTCCCTAATTTGTTTTCATGGATTTATGAAGACTTGAAGGTCTATGACACTAGAGTAATTCAGCATGAAATCCCCATCAAGGAAGATCATAAACCTTTCAAGAAAAAGTTGAGACGAATCAACCCTCTATTGTTGCCACTGATTGAAAAGGAGGTAAAGAAACTATTTGATGCCAAAATTATTGTGTCTTTGATATTTTTTAAGTGGGTGGCTAACATTGTGCCTATCAGAAAGAAAAGCAGTGAAATAAGATTGTGTGTGGACTTTCAAAATCTAATCAGGGTGTCTCTCAGTGACAACTATATGCTTCCTAAGATGGATTACATCCTGTAGAAGGTGTTTGGATCCCATAAAATGTCGATGTTGGACGGTTTCTCTGGTTACAACCAAATCATGGTGCACCTAGACGACTGAAAGAAGACAACCTTTACAACACCTTGGGGTAAGTTCATGTATGCAAAAATGCATTTTGGGCTTATGAACGCTGGAGCGACTTTCCAAAGGGCCATGGATATTTCATTTCCTGATGAGAAATATAATTTTATCGTGATTTACTTGGATGACATCACGGTGTTTTTTTATTCCGATGAACGACATCTTAAACTTTTGAAGAGGGTTTTCTAGAAATGCAGAAAGTTCGGCATCTCATTGAATCTAAGAAAATAAAACTTCGGGATGCAAGAAGGAAAGTTGCTTGGACAAATCATATCAAAGGAAGGCATAAAGATAGGCCCAAGTAGGGTGGAAGGGATTCTAAATATTGGCACTCCCAAGAGAAAGAAAGAGGTGCAGTATTTCCTAGGAAAGGTAAATTTTTTGAGGAGGTTCATCCCCAATTTGGTCGAGATTATAAAGCACATCACGAATATGCTCAGGAAAGGTAATGAGATAAAATGGACTCCTGAAGTCAGGAAGTCATTTGAAGATATTAAGGTGGTGCTGGCCAAAGATCCAGTGTTAGCCAGCCCAGATTCCACAAAGGACTTTATCTTATTTTCCTTTTCCTCATAACACACCATCGTTGGTGTATTGTTACAGAAGGATGAGAAAAATTTTGAAAATCCCATAGATTATTTCAATAGAACATTGAGAGACACCCCACTAAGGTATGATATCATGGAAAAACAAGCATATGCCTTGGTGAAGGCCCTCAAGGAATTCATAACTTATATATTGCATTCCTGCATCATTTCTTATGTGCTTAGCAATTTCGTTAAGGATATCTTGACTCAGCCCGATCCTGAAGGGAGAAGGGGTAAATGGATCACAGCGATGTTGGAATATGACCTCGAAATTAATCCAACAAAGATGGTTAATGGTTAGGGGCTCGCAAAATTAATGGCGCAGTCGAACTATCATGTTTTGGGAATAAATTTCATTTCTTATCTGTCGGAGAATCCATAAGAAGAAACGATCCCACAGGAATCTCAGAAGTTCATTGATTTTCCTTGGTACTCTGAAATTATTTATGTGTTAAGGAATTTTCAATCTCCTCCAAGATTGAGCAAGACCAAAGCAATATTTTTGAAGTTGAAAGCGTCTAAGTTTTGCATCTTGTACAATTCTCTATATTGGAAGGATCCAAAAGAGATCTTGCTATATTTTTTGTTGAAGGAAGATACACAATGGGCCATCAAGGATTTTCACAAAGGAGACTACGGGGGGCATCATTACTGGGAAACCATTGCGCACAAAATATTTAGGGAGGGATTCTACTGGCTCGGTATTTTTGTGTACATATACAAGGAAGTTTCAAGTTTCCACGAATGCCAGATATTTGATGGGAAAATAAAGTTGCAACCCCTGCCTCTAAATCTTCTCTCTGTTGAAGCATCGTTTATGCAATGGAGTCTAGATTTTATAGGAGAGATTCATCGACCATATTCAACTCAACATAGATGGATACTAATGGCCACAAACTACTTCACCAAGTGCACCGAGGTAGTCCCCACAAGGAAATCTACCGAAACAATTATCATTTAGTTTTTAGAGACTAATATCTTGTCTAGATTTGTTTGCCTAGTCAAGAATATCATCGAAAATGTGGAGGCATTCAAGTCTAAGAAGATGGAGAAGTTCTATAATTATTACAACATAACTCTAGGACATTCTACAACTTATTACCCATAGGGTAATGGATTGGTAGAGTCATGTAACAAAATGTTAGCTAGGATTATTAAGAAACTTCTACAGGACAACAAGAAGGCTTGGCACAAAGATATTATCTATGCACTATGGGCCGACAAAATCACTACCAAAAATTTCATCTCCATATCGCCTTTCCAAATTGTATATGGTGCGGAGGTAGTTTTCCCCACCTCATTGGGATTTCTAGTTTGAATATTGTTGCAAGAGAAAGAAGATGAACCAAACGACACTCAAAGGGGGATAAACCAATTGGTTCATGCACAGCAAATGAGGGAGAAAGTCTTCAACAAATCATAGCTTCACCAAGACAACATGAAAGGATTTTTTACAGACAAACTAAAGAGGAGTGTTTCAAGGTAAATGATATGATATTGAAGTGAGATGCAAGGAATGAAGACAAGGGGAAGCATGGAAAGTTTGATCATCTTTGGATGGGGCCATTCAGGATTGCCTCCTATCACGGGAACAACGCATATTCTCTACAAGAACTTAATGGAGAGCTCACTGGTGGGGGGGTTGTCAATGAGAGGTTCCTCAAACATTATCTAGTTTAGTAATTCTATCATGTCATGTCATTGTAAATAACCATTTTTTTTTTGCAAAGAAGGTGTTTTAAGTCAGTAGTCAACAGAAAATTGAAGCCCGAAGTGAAGGACCTAAGTTTATGTCGAGTCTTGTCGTAATTGTGTCAAAACAGTATGGGATGAGTATTTTTCATTATTTAGAGTCTGTAAATCAAATAAATCCCAATGGTCAGGAACCTAGTCTGTTTTTCTTTGCCATCTCACCAGGAGGATATCATCCCCGTTGGAGCCAGTTGTTAGCACCGTAATTTTTATAGTTATATTTAGTCCTAGATGAGTCTTAGTTTGTGTGTAGAAGCATGTGAATTCAAGTGCTGAATAACGAATGGGTCAAAATCAACAAGTAGCGGGTCTGGCCCTTGAATTCGGGAAAGGGTGTAATGATTAGTTATGTGCGACTTGTAAAGGTCCCTTTCCCAAAAGATTGAGTTCTGTCAGAAAGGGGGAATTTACGTGCCAGAGGTCAGGGAAATTTGTTGGGGTAAAGGTCACATCGATGAATATAATGACCATCATGACCTAATTATGAAGTCAAAAAGGTAAAAAATCACAACACTCATATCATGTATACTATGTCGCTCTTATGATCTGTACCTTGCACACTTCAAAGTGTACTCGTCGCACGAGTTTTCTCCACAAATGTTTAGCCTTCTTCCAAACTTCTCTTCACCATGGATTTATCATCCTCTGCCATGATTCCATCCCCTTCTTCTTTAGGTAGAAATACTGGTCACACTGCATGCTTTTCCTTTACCTTCTGAATTTGTGTGTTGTCTGTGGTTTTTCTTGCAAGTCTTGGAGTCGTTCGTTGTGGGAAGGTTGATTGCCATTGTTTGTGTTGTGAGTCTGTGCCTTCAAGTTGTCGCGTCTCCTTTGTTTTAAGTCATTGTTTAAATCCTCTTGGAGTTCACTACGAGCTAGTTTATTGGACGATATTTCGTCTTGCAGTCAGCCTCTCTTCTTTGGACTTTCTCCCTGTGATGCTGAGTTTCTTTCCGCGCCTAAATTATCTGTCCTGCGACAAGTCTCCTCGCACTTTTCCACCACACCAAAATTATTCTTCGTGTTTCCCTACTGCGACGAGCCTACCGTTGTTTTTTGTTACCACGTCGATCTCTGATTGCAACGAAATTTTCCATTTCACCTTGCGATCGCGCACTGGACTCCTGGAGTTGATTTCGCTTGTTGTGCAAAGTTTTTGTCATTGTTTTTCCAACAGGTCTCTATGAAGTATATCATTCTCATTTGTCATGCAGAGAGGGTGTTACCGTTCATTACCGCAGGAGTGAAACAAATACACATTTTCATCATGACAACATCCCAAAGCATAAGAAAGAAGGTGTGAAGTGGCAGGACCGTGAGGCTTAAGCCTCAAGACCTGACATTAATCAATGAATATCTGGTATCAGGGCATCCTTTGAACAGGTTGGATGTATCCGCTACTGTGAGAATATCAAAGGATACAATGCGCAACTGGCTGAACAGTTCACCCTAAAGTTTAATGGATTATGCACAACCATTTTGGGAGTCACCTTCCAAGTGATGGAGGAAACTGTAACAGCTGCGATGAATATCCCTCTATGGGGCGAAAAGTGGTTTAAAGGCATGCCTTTAGACATTTTGTGCTATGAAGACTTTATCAAGCGAAACTGCCTAAATGGGGAAATCAGAGCAGGAGTTCCAAGTTAGTACCTCCGAGAGCCTTTCCAAAAGATTCTAAAGGTGATCAGAATGTATTTCTCCTATGAAGGAAGGTCTGACATAGCCATACCACATTAGGTTTTCGATGCACTTCACAGGGAGAAAACCTTTGAACCTACCTTTCTTCTTACATCAAAGCCTAGGAAAGATGGCGAACAACGTCCAAGCCGAGTTTGACCAACTGAGGAAAACTTTATTCCATATGTCATAGATCAGGTTGTTGGTAGTCGAATAATTGAGAAGGTTGGACAAAGATTGGGATTCATTTCTGATTTCAGTCGACATCCCCAGGGACCCAAAAGGAGACTTTCCTCTACCCGTGAGGGAAACAACATTCCATAGCGCAAGAGAAAGAATGGAAGAGGCCACGGGAAAAGGAAAGGAAATAGAAATTCTGTCATCCCACCAGCCAACACCTCGAAAAAGAGGCAAGCCAAGGTTGATCAGGAAACCCACAGAGACCCAAGCTCCCAGAGAACCGTGCACCCAGCCTTCTACTGAGAATTTACTCATGCACATTTTTCAACTTGAACCTGTCGAAGGTTCAAGCAGGGGAATTAGTGAAATACTGAGAAGGTCGAGTGCTGGAAGCGTGGAGGTTTAAAATTCGTCGCAGTAGTTGAAGAAAGCACAACTCATTGTTTCCGAATTGTACTAGGAAAAAAGAGAATTAAGAAGACAGTTGGCGAAAAGGAGTGTTGAAATGATAGCATCGCAAAGCCGAGAGGGGAATGAAAATTGGCTCAAAAGACATCTCAGAGAGGTGCGGTACATAATCATTCAACTGTGGGAAGAACAAAGGGTGTCGGAAGAAAGAATCGCAGCGCACTTCAAGGAATGTGGACCGACCATGGATAACGCCCGTGCAGCTCTCGCCCATGCTCAAGCAAAGTTGAAGGTAAATGTGGTATTATGGAGATAAGTGAAGAATCTGAATAGACGAAACTAGTCACTTAGGAAAACACTTAGAGTATAAAGGTTGCAGGTGAGGCCAGAGGCATGAATGAGAAAGCCCCATTTTGTTTTTTTTTATCGTGGCATGGAATATTTCTCCCTACATTTCTTGTTTCCTACCGGTAAACAAGAAGTCTAACGAGTCACCCACACGATGAATATTTGCCGCGCAGATGTTGTAAACTTACCTATTGCGGAGGAAAAGCATAAGTGAAACACATGCCAGTTTTGGAGGATATTCATGGCCTCTCAGTCGTTGTTGCCACATGGAGTGCACGAGAGACAACAATAATACATCTTCCACACCAACGCGCCACATGCATGCTATAGCCAGTGATCATGTCACAAAAACCAGAGCCCATTACACAAGGTGGCAGAGTTTCTGATAGTGCGCTCAATCACTCGGGCACCCCGTAAGAGAAATGTCGATGCATCACAACCTGATGATTGAATCTTACTCATGACTGAACAATCAATATGAAGACATCGGTTATGACATGATTGGGTGCAGTCGAGTTTCCATTTTTATTAAACTCTAATCGAAAGGTCATCTAGCAGGAAGTAATTGAATTTGAAATTCTAAGAGAAGTAGTTTGAGGCATAGTATCCCAAGGGGCGTAGTTGTTTCTATATATTCTATATTTTCAATGTAAGTCGAGTTGGAAAAGTAGTGTAGACAGAGGACTCTTGAATGTAATCTTTGAACCCGATTGAAATATAATGCAGAAGTCATGAGGCTTTGACGAAAAGATTCTAATTGTGGTGGTTTGATGTATTGTGATCCTATCTATGTATGTACTTCCTATTTTTTATATATTCATGCATTTCCCTTTGTTTAAATTGGAACGTTTAATAAGTCTAAAATTCATCGTGTGGTGCTTTAGACTTCGCCATTTAAACTCTTTGTTTTCTTCTAAGTAAGTCAAAATTAATCCTTAATGGTGCTCTAAGTTTCTTTATGTACTCTTTATTTCACCACACACAATGACATTTGAACTAAAATACCATTTCCTTCTTATCCTTTATCCTCTCAAAGTTTCATTTACCAAGTCATTGATTTCTCTCGCTTTTAGGAGGTTGACTCCATAGCCCAAAGTTTTGTATTTCCTTGACAGAGAAACCAAAAACAATTCCCAAGCACATAAATCTAGCCGACAATTCAAAGCCATTATATATTAGAGACTAAGTCTCAGAGAGAGCCCTCTCTAGATTCGAAAGGCTAGTTTCCAGTCTTAAAGTTGGTCTATAGATTACCTCTGTCATTTATTTTCTCCGCCAAACAAATTTACATAGTCCTAACAGTTTGGATAGTTTTAACGAGTTAATCTTTAGTTAGATAATGTAGTGCATTGGTGTTGTAGTTTAAATTACATATTGTTACTTAATTTCTACAAGCATGTTCAATAAAATAGATACTAAGTTCCAAACAAATTCCAATGTTGAAATTACATTTTTAACATTAATATGCTTCATAGATAAGTAGAGTTGAAAACAAAATATGTTTCTTGAGTGTTTTGATAATTTTATTCAACATATTTAAAGTTTAATGTTGAATATACTTAACTTACATAATTTGCAATTAATTTATTGTAGCTCATACATATTACATAATTTTCAATTGATATGTTGTAGCTTATATATACTTGTGTTTATTACTAATTACTAATTATTAATATTATGATGATGATGATGATGATTGTTAACATCCGCTGAGACCAAGATTGGTCTATTGGATCTTAATAAAAGTAAAAGATTACCTGGACTTCTTTAAAATGTTATTTTGATGCTTGAAAATCATTAGGAGAAGAATTCCAAGATCATTGTAGTTTTGATGACTTAGAAGGTTTGGAAGGTTGACATTGTGACAAATATTTTGAAATTGAGATCTGATTTGGGTATACATTGGGCACTCTAGGAGAAAGTGTTTTTCATATTCAACCCTTTGAGTTCCATAAAGGCCACAGATTATTTCATGCCATGGTGTTTTGGGTATTGTTCAATGTCCAGTTTCACTATGCATCTCATGAAAATTACTTCATATTTTGGCAAAATTGATTATCTTCCTTTTGCTAGTCAAATCAAAGCGATCCTTTTGATGTTCAAGGTTAGGGTTAACTACCTCCTTAAAGTATCTTAATTATCTTTTATTCTCTAATTCTTTATGGAACCAAAAATTATTCTTAAGAAATACAAAGTTATACATATACAATTTTATATAAATATTTTGTTCTAAATAATAAACAAAAATATATATTTAATCTAAAAACAAAAAAATAATAATAATAAAATATATTATTTTTATAACAAATAAATCAAACATTTATTTTTAATACAAATGTTATCTATAAATCTATTTTATTTTGATGAATGAAATTTAATATAATACACAATAATCAAATATAATTTTTTTTTATTAAATTTTTTTTTAAATAAATTAGATATAATGAATAAAATTGTACTTACTATGAATGCTCCAGATATTATGATTACAAGTCCCATTCCGAAAGTAATTGTATTTAAACCTTTCCGGGCAATCACTGTCACATAAAACATTCATACATATTTTAAAATTTCATGTGATTGAAAACCAATATAAAAACACTTAGCAATCAAGGAAATTTACCGAATTCCACTTTAGAATGATTAGAATAGATACTCCTTATAAAAAAACATGAATTTGAAATATATCTAATGAAACATAGAACGATTACAATTATATTAATATATAAAAATTCAACAAGGTCAATGGTTAAAAAAGTCCACAAAAACTACATATTACATTAGTCATCAAAAACTACAAATTAAAGTCTGTCCATTTTTAATAAAACTACATATTAAAAGTTTTTACATTAGTCATCAAAAACTACAAATTAAAGTCTGTCCATTTTTTATTTTTTTATTTTTAAAGTATATTATTAAGTTTATTGAATGATAATAAAGAAGGTAACTTTGTTCATTTAGAAATGTTAAAATTTTAAAGTGTGGTTAATATATTATGATAAGTGTTAAAGTGTGGTTAATATATTATGATAATTAATGTTCATTGAGATAAAATTGGTCTATTGAATTTTAAGAAGGTAAGAAATTACTTGAAATTTTTGAGAATTTTATTTTTGTGTTAAAAAAAGATTAAGAGAAGCATTCCAACATCACCATAGTTTTTCTAATTTAAAATGTCATGAAGTTTGGTAGTTTGACAAATCTTTTGAAATAGAGATCTAATCTAGGTATATGCCAAACATTGTAAGAGAAAGTGATTTTCATATTAATCTGTTTCAGTGTCAAAAAGGTGACAGACCCTTTCATCCCATGGTGTTTTGGGAATTGACCAACACCTAGTTTCACTATGGAGCTCATGAGAATTTGTTCTTATTTTAGCAATGTTTATTTTTTTCTGTACACTTGTCAAAATAGGGAGATATTTATGTTTTCTAGAATAGGGTTGGTTTTGTTTTTTGGTCAATAATCTAGAACTAGTTATATTTCCATTGGAAATATTACAAAAAAGCATGTTGTTGGCCTACCACTAGGGAAACTATACCACCAACATTGCAATAGTTTTTCTAATGTTTTGCATGAAAGTTGTCTTGTAAATCTAGAGGAGTGACATTAACTATATTTAGAACCCCGAAATGACTTAAAACTGGTCTAATTATATTCCTAGCTAGATCATTGTTGGGTATGGCCCAGAGTCCATGATCTACAATATGAGTTATGATATACAAATAGAGACTTTTCATAGAAAAAACTAAGTATTGGACGGCTCAACCTCCTGTTGCACCTGGGTGGGAGGTGCTGCCACAACTTCAAGGTTGATGCCGACGATCTTCCTTGTCAGCAGGTTGATCTTGTGGCATAGGACCCAAATATGTGCTTGCATCTCGGTGATCTAGAGCATTATCTCTTCCTTATCATCACTTCTGTCTACAAGGTCTCGTCCCAGGAGCAATTTCATCTGCCAATAGAGTTTTATGGTTTGCAGACAATGGGATTCACATGAGAAAATACCTCTGATGTTTGGAACCCAGGATCTAGTGTCGTGTTAAGCCCTAATATTGCCTAATTACCCCTTAATTGGGGCATATTATATTAGTAATGTTATTTTATTTATGTCATCTTTATTCCATTAGTTGCAATTATACCTCCTAGTCTCCTATATGTACCAAGGAGACATTTTCATTTGGAATCATCTTGTACTTGAACATTTATGTGGGGTAAAAGGAGGTTGCCCCCTCGAAGAGGCTTATTATCTGAAATTATCTCTTTTTCAAGGCGTTGAGTACTTATTATAAGGTTTTTCTATGCTATAGTGATATCTGGTTCTTAACATATGGTATCAGAGCTCAAGGTCTTGGGGTTTTGCTGCTACATCTGAGACACCTTGGAATTTTCACTATAACTTTTTTCTACAATGTTTCAGAAGAAACAACTTCAAGGATATTTAGTAGACAGATCAAGGTACGTTGTGTTAAAATTTCAGCTCCCGAGGCCTTATACTTTCGGAGATACAACCTGTACAAGATACGGTTATGGAATCATCCTGAACTGAGTCATTGCGGAATTTTCACTATAAAGAATTTTCTGTAACGTTTCAGACCCTGAACTTTGGAGTCTATTCACATAAATTGGTAAGGTATCTTTTGTAAAACGTTTAGCTTCTAGGTCATCTTACATTTGTATAGACACCCTGTGGAAGATAGGGTATCTGACTAGTCCTATTGACTAGTATCAAGAAGGTGTTCCAGGTAAAACAATCATAACTTCTTCCTAGAGTATCCAAATTGAGTGGGACTGGTTTCATTGGATAGTGGACATTCTTTAGTAGTTCTAGTACGAGTTTCATAATTTTATATCCATTATTTTGTACGGAGCATGCTATACAAGTGAGATCTCCTGGAAAATCCAAAAATCAGCAAGTTGTGGGGAAGTTACCGTAAATTCCACTTGGCACATCCAATTTTGATCAAACCTATGGAATTGTAAAGAAGAAATATCATAGAACTACATAAAAGAAAGTTTCATACCCAGAAGGGCTGAAAATTGAGAGATACAACAGAATAAATATTGTCTAGCAGAACCACCTCAAAATCAAGGTTCAAAAGTGATACTTGGCCAACATGCCACCCAAAAAGGGAACTTCTACACCAAATAAGCCTCCAGACAATCCTACTTGGACTCTTGATGAAGGTGAACAAATGTGTAGGGACATAAATGATTTACAAAAGAAGATAGTAACAAAAGATGAACTACAAGAGATGGAAGCTAAGTTGGAGGCAAAGATGGATGGTTTAAAAGAGGAGATCATGGTAGTATTGAAAAATTTCGTAACAGAGAAGACACCTAAAAGTGAAAATGCATCCCATGAAATTCATTATGAGGACATAAGGAAGGTGAATCAAGAATGGAGAAACTCCAACTTTGGGTTGAATACCAACCACATTCCTAAGATCGATATGAGGAAGTTTGATTGCAAGGACCCAATCACATGGATACTTCATATGGAGAAATTCTTTGATCTACATAATGTGCCACATACACAAAAGGTATGAATTGCTTATTTATATTTAGAACCCAATCAATTTGTATGGCATCGATGTCTTTGTTCTCGCAAATCACTCATCACTTGTACAATTTTCATGGAAAAAATGATAGCACACTATGAGGATACAAGGAGCAATACCTTCTTTAGCCAATTGATAAATCTCAAGCAAAAGGGTTCAGTGACCGAGCACATTGAGAACTTCCAAAGATTGAATATAAAGGTAATAGATATCCCAGATGAGCACTTGATTGATGTATTCATAGGAACTTTAAAGGATAACATTCAACATGAGGTTTTCCTTTGGGAACCCAAATCATTGGAGAATGCATTTAAGGTGGCAAGAAATGTTGAAAGTAAAAATATGGCTATGGCTACTAGAAGGACCAATCCTGACATCTATAGAGAGAACAATGCTCGTTCTTCTAAAAAACCTCAACCTACAAGGTTGACACCTCAACAATTGGAGGAAAGAAAAGAAAAAGGTTTATGCTTTAATTGTGACAGCAAGTACAGTAAGGGACATAAGTGTGGTGAGAAGAAATTATTCTACATAGATTGTGAAGAGGAAGAAGAACAAGAACAAGAACCATCT
>JASDQU010587361.1:83786-96316 GCA_032191745.1 Picea mariana | reverse complement strand
CACGATATCGTGTAATGCATTGGCTGGAATTAGCACTCCTCAAACCCTCAAGATCGAAGGATACATCAAAAAGAAAAAGGTAATAGTCCTAATTAATTCTAGCAGTACTCATAATTTCATTCACTATAAATTAGCCAAAGATCTCAATTGTTTTATATATCCAGTGCCAGAGTTTCAAGTAATGATTGTAGATGGAAAAACTATCAATTGCTTAGGAAAATGTGATAAGATCAATCTTACTCTGGGGGAATATGTAATGAATAGTCCAATGATTTCTATACCCATGGGTGGTGCAAATGTTGTACTAGGAATCCAATGGTTACAATTATTAGGAACAGTGGCTTTTAATTTTCAAGAACTTTTCATGAAATTTTCATTGGAAGGAAAAGAAATTGAGTTAAGAGGTATCACAGGGAAACCCAGTAAGGTGATAAGCTCTAATGGCATGACAAAATTATTGAAAAAGGGGCATCAAAGCATTATTGCACAACTATGCTCACTAGATGTTCAAACATCTAAGCCATCTATTCCTCAAGATCTCCAAGGGATCATTGATAAGCATTCCAAAGTATTTGAAGATATTCTGAAAGGTCTTCCACCCACTTGAAATCATGATCATGAAATTCACCTAATTCCTAGGAGTGTTCCTCCTAACATCAGGCCATATAGATACCCTTACGCCCAAAAGAGTGAAATTGAGCGCATGGTTGAAGAAATGTTAGAGGCTAGCATTATTAGACCTAGCCAAAGTTCTTACTTGGCACCAGTGGTAATGGTATTCAAGAAAGATAGCTCATGGCGTATGTGTCCAGATTATAGAGAGCTCAACAAGATCACTATTAAAGATAAGTTTCTCATTCCCGTCATTAAAGATAAGAGGATTTTTGGGTTTGACAGGTTACTAGTGCAAGTTTGTTCGTCACTATAGAAGAATAGCAACACCTTTAATGACACTAACTAAGAAGGATGCATTTTCATGGACTCTAGAGGCAACTAAATCTTTTGAACAACTTAAAGAGGTGATGTGCAAAGCTCCTATCTTGACCACTCCAGACTTCAAAAAAATCTTTATTGTGGAATGTGATGCCTCGAGAAATGGAATTGGTGTTGTCCTAATGCAAGAAGGAAGGCCCTTGGCTTTTGAAAGTAGACCACTCAAGGGAAAGTGATGCAGGAGCATCGCCAACACATCAAGCGAGCCAGCGCGGAAGCGGAAGACAGCTGGACAAGCAAGTGCAAATTTTTAAAACACTTTGGAATTGTTGCGCGATCTTAAATGAACCATTAAGATGAAGCGCACTTTGTATATTGTAAATGGACCTTGAGCAGATAGCTCTCGTCCTTAGTAGATAGACGGCATTTAAAATAGTTAATGCAGGTAGATAGAAATTTAATTTTAGATTTGATAGATTTAGAGAGCAAGAGGGAAACAGGATATAGACACCCTCATTGTGCATTTGTATTATTGAGAATTCTGGAGCATTAGAGCAAGATCATGCAGAGAGCTGTGTAAGAACACCCATGTACAGATACTTGAATTAATAAAAGAGATTGATTCAAATTCATGGTTTTTGTGTCTGTTCTCTGTGTATTGATGTTGATGTGCTCATGAATGGTTGCTTTCAGTCACACATTTTCTTTTATGTGCTGTGTATATGATTTCATGTTTGAATTGAAGCCTGAAAGGGTGAAGGAATGAGTTTCAATTGTTTCTCTATTTGAGCTGTAGAATTCCTGCAAGGAGTGCAGTCGAATTGTCTACAAGGAGTGCGTTGACAGAGGGGTTCAAATAGAGATAGATTTTGTTCTCATTTCCTCAAAGGTGCAGTTGGGAACAGGGCCGTGCAAGGAGTGCGCAGGCTAGGTAAAAGTCTCAGGGTTGCAAACCTGAGTAAAGAGCTGAAAGACTGCTGCTGCAGGGGTGCGCAGAGTCGAGGGAATTCAACACTTAGACATTGTTGAAGGTTTGCCACAAGGAGTGCGTGCAAGAGGGTTCTCTTTCTAAAGACTTAAAGCTGTGGGAAAAGCTCAAGAAGGATAGGCCTTTGAGTTTGTTGGAGAACAGCGAGGACAAGTTGTGACTTGAAGTTTGAGGGAAGCGTCGCAAGTTTGTGAGCAGGTGAACGAGTTCCGTGGAAAAAAACACTTAGTACTTTCGCAGAATTCATTGGGAAGGAACAGACGGTTGGTATTCTCCGAGGAGAATCCGTGAATTTCCATGGGTCTTCAGATCTTGTGGATGTACAGGGGAGATACAGTGGTGTATTCCTGAAGGTTTAAGCTCAAGACAGATAGAGCGTTGATCCAAGTCAGCCAAGACCATTGGATCTACACGTATATCGTGTATCGGGGTTTCGTAGATTGAACCTCCAAAGTATTGGAATAGGAATTACGATATCGCGATCCGCGATATTTCGACGGACTTAGAACCATCCATCAATTGGGATGCATGTCATAAGATCCAAAGAAGTCGGGGTTTGGAGCATTAGAGATTTCGGAGATCGGATACTCTTGCAGCTTGGAATCGCGAAACGCGATATCCCGACGGAAGAGTTGTGTGGGACCACAAGAGTCAAAGTGGAAGACAGGTGGCATAAGTCATCGGGGTTTCGCAGTGAGAATCACCGAGACATTGACATCAGGATTCGCGATCCCGTGAAGTCTGAAATCCCGATAGAAGTGGCAATAGTTGAAGGGACAACTCGCGTGTGCGTTGGAGTTTCGGTGTATCGGGCATCGAGAGTCAGAAAACCGAGTTGTTGAGCATCGCGAGTAGCGAAATCGCAATAGGCGAAAGTTCTGACAGAGAAAGGTAAGAGTCAGCATTGACTTGCATCGGGGATCGGGGTTTTGAGAATCCAAAACCGCAAGACTCGCGAAACTGCGAAGTCCGATTTCCCGATCGCTAAGGGAGATCTTTTGGAGAACTGTTGTGGGTGTGGAAAATTCCCGATAGGGAATTAGAAGAGATTTTTATTTCTTCGGGCCAAGGAAGGAGGAGGTCCTGTGAGAGAACGCTGCCTGTGGGCGCGCCTGCGTCAGAAAGGACTTACACAAACCCATTTATGAGAAGGAAATGATGGCAATACTACATGCATTGAAGAAATGGCATCCTTACCTAATAGGTAGGCACTTCAAGGTCAAAACAAATCATGATAGTCTTAAATACTTCTTGGAACAAAGACTATCTTCAAAAGAACAATAAAAATGGGTAACCAAGATATTGGGTTATGATTTTGAAATCGTCTATAAAAAGGGGAAGCAAAATGTTGTGGCATATGCAATCTCAAGAAAGGATGAAGATGTTGAGGCCTTTCTCTGTGCTATCTCGATCATCCAACCCGATTGGATAATAGAAGCAAGGGATGAATGGAAGAATGACGAAAAAGTGTGGACTCTCATTCAAAGGTTGCAGTAGGAGTCCAGTGCATCAGATACATTTACATGGAAAAATGATTCACTATGGTACAAAGATCGCTTATATTTATGTAAGAACTCCCAACTCAAACAAAAGGTACTATTGGAATTGCACACCTCTCTCGTAGGAGGGCACTCAGGATTTTTGAAAACCTACCATAGAGTCAAGAAGGATTTTTTTGGGGATGGACTTAAAAGTGATGTTCAAAGGTTTGTGGCAGAATGTTTGGTTTTCCAACAAAATAAGGTAGAAACAATTAAGACCCCAGGTCTTTTACAACCATTAGCCATCTCAAGTCAGTGTTGGGAGGAGGTTTCCATGGATTTCATCACAGGGTTACCGAAGTCTGAAGGAAAGAGTGTCATCATGGTGATTGTTGATAGACTGACCAAGTACGCACACTTTTGTGCACTCTCTCATCCCTTCAAAGCTAGTACAGTTTCCACCACATTCATGGAGACAGTTCAAAATCTACATGGCAGGCCAAAGATTATTGTAAGTGATAGAGATCCCATCTTTACTGGACTTTTTTGGACAAAATTATTTTCTTGTTTGGGTACTCAATTGGCTCATATCTCATCCTATCATCCTCAATCTGTTGGACAAACTGAGATAGTGAAAAAATGTCTAGAAGGTTACCTTCGTTTCTTTGTCTCTGATAAACAAACACAATGGTTCAAATGGTTACCCTTGGCAGAATGGTGGTATAACACTTCCTTTCATACTGCAACAAAAACGACACCATTTATGGAACTCTATGGATACCACCCTCCTTCCATCACTTCTTCTCTAAAAGAAAAATCTAAGGTTCAAGAAGTGGAAGATTACAACGAGAATCAACAACAAGTTCTCCAAATCTTAAAGGACAACCTAACCATGGCACAGAATCGCATGAAACAACAAGAAGATCAACATCTAGTGAAAGAAGTTTTGAAGTAGGGGATTGGGTGTTTTTAAGACTACAACCATACAAACAGATGTCTCTCGTGCAAGCCAAGAAGGATAATAAATTATCACCAAAGTATTGTGGCCCTTATAAGGTGTTGCAAAAGATTGGTACTATGGCATACAAATTGGAGTTGCCTGCATCTTCACGAGTACACCCAATTTTTCATGTTTCATTCTTAAAGAAGGTTATAGGCGACAAGATCCCAGTTCAAACTATATTGCCAGAAATTGATGAGCAAGGAAAAATCATATTGGAGCCTGAAGCCATCACTGACACAAGAATTCACCAACTGAGGAATAGATCCATTTCAGAGTATCTCATTAAATGGAGGAAACTACCGGCTGAAGATTCCACTTGGGAAGATGAGTCTTTTATATAGAAGCATCTAGAGTTACTCAAGCATTGCGGACAACACTTGTCTCAAGGGGAGGGGCATGTTAAGCCCTAATATTGGCTAATTACCCCTTAATTGGGGCATATTATATTAGTAATGTTATTTTATTTATGTCGGCTTTATTCCATTAGTTGTAATTATACCTCCTAGTCTGCTATATATACCAAGGAGACATTTTCATTTGGAATCATCTTGTACTTGAACATTTATGTGGGGTAAAAGGAGGCTGCCCCCTTGAAGATGCTTATTATCTGAAATTATCTCTTTTTCAAGGCATTGCATACTTATTTTGAGGTTTTTCTATGCTATAGTGATATCTAGTTCTTAACATGTCGGCATGAACCTCCTCATCTGTGACAAAATGTCACAAGACTCGAACATCTACTTCCACTAAGTTTATATCAACCTGGATTTAAGGGGGCATGTACACATGGTATGAGTCTATAGATTTTTTGGCTGATTTTATAAGACATGATCCGGATTGACCCCTTGACGAATAGGAGCTTCCACATCCATGATGGGAGCATCGTCCATGAGCCATGGGATCTGTAGAGAGGGGATAATCAGGAGGGTAATCTAAAGAGAATGGGTTTGTGCGAACTGACCCAGGTGAGAGCGAAGGTGAAGTGGGAGAGAAAAGTGGTAAAATAAGACCAAGAGGAGGTATGAAATAACTACAGTAACCATCGTGTGAGAGATCATTTCAAGGATAGTGGTAATCGATCCGAAGTTAATTCCATATAGAGGAGTAATGGTTCAGGCCATTATGAGGCCGAGGTGACTGATACAGAGGGATATCTAACCAGGAACACATTGACATGCCTGAGGAGGTCATATAGAAGGCATAGAGTATCTTTGGAGGCCAAGATGTACGGGTCGTGGTATCTTTTCTTAAATGGTGCATCATGAAGAGGCAAGGTGAGTGAGATATGTATCGTCGATGGTCGACGAAGATGACGCCTAGATGCTTGGCCTGGGTGGGAGCCCTGAGGCTAATCACTTCCTGACCACCTGATATGAGGGATAAAAATCAACGGGGTCTAGGGTGGTATAGTAGGTCTTACAGGGAGAGGGGGAGACAATATTCTAGTCGAGGTCCAATGGCTTGTCTCCTCTGTTTATCCCTTCATTTTTCAGGTGGTTGGATAATTTCTTGGTTGAGCATTTCACATGGGAGGGAATAAATGCTTCTAGCTTGGGGGTGAGGTTGTTAAGGATCTCTAGGGTGTCTTGGAGTCTCTAGCTGGTAGTGATTTTGTTGTGCGAGTTTCCATGTTGGAGCTTGCGAAGGATATGAATCACCAGTTGTGAGTCCCCTTCGATGACTATCAGTCGGTAGTGCTATCTGATGGAAATGAGGATACTTGCTTCTAAGGCTAACAATTTTACAACGCTGTTACTTTCAGTTCCTATAAAGTTTGTATAGATCCTAAGGATTTTTCCTTCACTGGTGTGAAAAACTCCTCCATAGTTGGTTGGTCTGGGAGGAAGCCCTTTGGGGGAGGGGTCCATAGCAGTGAGGAAAAAGGAGTGAGAGGGGAAGGGGCAGGGATGATGGAAGGGGGATGGATGTTGATACTTTGAAGGATTCATAGGTCTTGGGGAGAGCTAGGCCAATCTTCAGGCGTCCAAAGTGTCAAGAGGATTGTTTCTTTGATGTTGTACTGGATGTGAGTCCAAGTATCATCTTATGAGCTGGAGGCTTTCTTGAATATGAGATTATTTCTTTCTTTCCATATGTTCCAAAGAATGAAGCCAGGTAGAAGTTTCCAGGATCAATTTACAATGGGATAGGTGAAGGTTGAAGTTCTCCATTGACTTATGGTGTCTACCACTTTTTTTCGTTGCGATATGATGTGCACAAGATAAGATCTCATTGGTGCAATATTGAAGAGGTGTAGGAGAAGGAGCTTAGCAGGTGGTTCATTGTTTCTTCATAATTTTTGTAGAGATGACAAATTATCGGTCCTTGAAAACCTTTTTTAAGCAGATTGTCCCATATTAGGATTTTTCCATGATATAAAAGCCACAAAAAGAAGGATATTTTCGGCCATATCTTTTGAGTCCAAATCTTGATCCAAGTTTCTTGTGCTGGCGTTGATTGATGCTCGGTAGCTAGTTGATAGGATTCTTTAACTGATTTGTGCCCCCATTTGAGTATGTCCTGTCCAAAATGGATGTGAATTTTCCTTTGAGTTAGGTTTTTCCAAAATGTGTCCTAGTTTAATTGTGGGGGAATGGATTTCCATTTCTCCTTTGGGAGCCAGGTTCTCCAGGTCTCATTTGGTTGGGGGGGAAACCAATAGTGAGAAAGAAGTTGTTTGTTTTTCCCAATCATTATGTCTTTGAGCTCCTCTATTGCATTGCCTTGTTCCAGCAGGGGGAGTTGTTGCTAGGTGTCTTCCCAGAAGGACGTAGTGTTTTCATCCATGACCTCCCAAAAATAGTGAGAGAAAATGAGTTCTTTATTTCACGAGGATGTGCTCCAATTATTATATCCCTTAATGTTATCTAAGAGTCGAATAAGATTCTTTGGGTCCAGATTTGGACAATATTTTTTATGCCAGAGACCCACCCACAGATTGTCTTTGGCTGCTAGCCATCTCCACCATTGTTTGGCTCCTAGGACATAGTTGAGAGTTTCAAGATCTCGAAGCCCCAATCCTCCTTTTATCTTAGAGAGGCAGATTTTATCCCAAGCAACTAAAGCCCATATATTTTATTTTTTTTCTCCCACCCAAAGAAAATATCGTTGAAGATTGTCGATGGCTTTTAGGATAAACTTAGGAGCATCTATAGCGGAGAAAAGGTAAAGAGGCATGGCTTCAAGGAAAGATTTAAGGAGGACCAATATTTCAGGGATGTTAAGCACTCTGAAGGAGAAAATGGTCATATTCTGATTGATTCTAGTCAGAAGATCTTCCCAGGAAGAGGATTGAAGACTATTGGATGTCAAAGGAGCTCCAAGATATTTCTAATGGATGACACTTCCTTGGAATCTAAGGGTACGGGTTATGTGCAATTGGATGGTCAGAGGGGTGCGAAAAAATAAGATCTGATATTTAGTGGTATTGAGATCGATTCTTGAATCTTGTGCGAATTCAGTGAGGAATTTTTGAATGGATGTGGATTCCGAAACAATGGGTTGTACTATGAGCAAAGTGTTGTCAACAAAATACTGGTGAGATAAAGGTTGAGGTGAAAGCCTTCCCGACATATGTTATCACTGTTGTTCTATTATTGGAAATTCAACTAAGATTGGGAAAATTTCTGGAGAGGCAAAGACCTTCAGTAGTCATCCAAGAAGAAGAAGAAGAAGAAACCACCAAACAACCCACGGATGACACTAGGTGGGAAGATGTTATTATCCCAAAGAATCAAGAACCCAAGCTTCCCCAAAATGAACCTTCACAAATTACAAAGGTCCCTCCTTATCCAGATCGATTGGTTGTTGAGAAACCTACCACTTGACCGGAATTTGACATTTTGAATGAATTGAAAAATATTTGTGTCAAGATTCCCCTGCTTCAAGCCATTAAAGACATTCCAATATACAGTAAGGTAGTAATTGTGTATTAAGAAGCCAAGTAGGAAGCAAAGGGATCCCCCTACCATACACTTGATAGGAGGACTTTCCGAATACATATCAGAGTAGCCAAAACTAGCATTGTATGGGAACCTAGGAAACTCTGTAGTGACCATAACCATTAATGAGGTCTCCATTGGAAAGACTCTCATAGATCTAGGGCAGCCATCAATGTTATGACCGCTACTACCTTGGAACAATTAGAGTTACAACCTCTTCTTCGGCCTACCCAAACCATTTTGGAATTAGCAGATAAGACTAGGGTTATACCTGAAGGAATTTTAGATGATATCATGGTTACTTTAGCGTCGTGGGAGTACCCAGTATATTTTCTTGTTATTAACTCAAAGGATCCTGCTAAAGGCCATCCCGTCATTTTGGGAAGACCTTGGCTAGCCACAACCAATGCATTTATTAGCTGTAGAGAAGCGGAAATGACCATCTCAAATGGTCTCTCTATTCAGAAGCTCACTGTTATCACTGGAATTTCGTCTGCAAATGGTTACAGGAATACAACATCTTCAAAACACTCATTAGTTCACTCATGGACCAAAAATGCATCTTCAAAATGTCCAAAACTATACAACCAATAATAAAATCAGCATGCACTAAAAATACACAAAGTGCGCGCACACGTGCGACAGTCAGGAAAAGTCAGAAAAGCGCACATTCTTTCGATGCAAAAATCCGCATACTCCTCAAAACGACACATTTATGATATTGGTCGGCCTTCCACCCACTTTTGGTTCAGCTTCCAAGTCAATTTGACATCCAAATCTCGTCTGAATCCGACTGCGGAGCTGGTCAAAGACCTAAAGGTGACCTAAAGGGCCCCTTATTCACACTAAGAACTAGTTGCATAATACCTCAAAGCTATGCTATAAAAGAAAGCCATGGGTGCACTATATTTTGAAGGAATTCATTTATATTGTTATGCTGCTGATATTCTCTTGGAGGATCCTTTGTCCTTATCAAGAGCATGCTAACATCATTTCAGTTAGCCATTCATATCACCTCTAGATTGGATGTGCTTTGGATTCTCTTTACCATTTCATTTCAGTTCCTTACTAGTAAGAAGAGCTCAATATTTGGGGGTCCAAGAGCCCTCCCTTAGAGGCAGAGGGGACCCAAAGTCTCCCTTTCTCTTTGGTGTTTTCTTTCCACTAATACAAACCTTTCCATTGGTGGCATGAGTCTTGTTTATTTCTTGTTCTAATGTCCTTATGCACTCTAGTTTAATTTCTTTTATCATTCTTAGTTTAATTCTTTGTTTATCTTTTATGATTTATACTTCTAACTCTTTCCTCTACTGTTGTATTTCCTAGATGACCCAACTAAGCTTGTAAACACCCTTATTTTGCTCATTTGGATGACAAAGGAGGTGAGACTGGGAAGAACCCGTATTGCCAATTGACCATGCATGGGAACTTCAGGAAAACACAATAGAAAATGTGCTAAACTAGTTTATTTCTGCTATTACATGTGTGGATTTTCCACAGTCTTTTCCCCAATTTGAGTACATGTTTGGGGAAGAATTTCAAGAATGATTAGATCCATCCATTTTGTCTTCAATATCTTTTATCTTCGAGATAGATGAGTCTGCCATGTCTTACACTATGCCCTACGAGATTAGTCCAAAAAATGTTTTACATATAAACTCTAGGCCAGATCCAGACCAACAAAAATAGTTAGTAGATATCCTTAAAGAAAAACCAGGAGCATTTGCCTGGGAATACACTGACATGAAGGGTATACACCCCAACACATGCATCCATCACATATATACCCAGGGGGAAGTAACACCTGTTAGGAAACCCTAGAGAAGGATGAACCCAACACTTAAAGATATAGTAAGAGAGGAGATCCAAAAGTTTTTAAATGTCAGATTCATTTATCCCATCTCCAATAGTAAGTGGGTATCCCTGCTTGTAGTGGTTCCAAATAAAGTGATCAGGAAATGGAGAATTTGTGTTGATTTCCGGGAACTCAATCAGGCCAGTCTGAAAGACTACTTTCCTCTCCCTTTCATTGACCAAGTTCTAGATACCTTGTCTGGAAATAAGTATTTTTCCTTTCTAGATGAGTACAGTGGGTACAACCAGATTCTTATAGCACCCAAGGACCAGGACAAGACTACCTTTACTTTTCCTTGGGGCACCTATGCCTATAGGGTCTTACCATTTGGATTGTGTAATGCTCCTGCCACATTTCAACAGGCAGTATTAGGGATATTTGCTAATATTATTCATGATTGTGTGGAGGTCTACATGGATGACTTCACAGTCTATGGTAACACTTACCAGGAATCCTTAGACAACTTAGAAAAAGTCCTCATCAGATGCCAGGAAATGAACCTATCTCTAAGTCATGAAAAATTCAAAATGTTGTTAACTGAAGGAGTGGTTCTAGGACATCATGTTTTGTCTGAAGGGATAAAAGTCAATCCTGCAAAGATTGAGGTCATTGTCATACTTCCACCCCCAAAGACTCAGAAAGAGGTGAGAAGCTTTCTTGGACATGTCGGATATTACCGACAGTTTATTGAAATTTTTACAAAGATTGTTGCACCTATGTTTAGATTATTAATAAAAGATGTTGATTTTGTTTGGATTGAGCAGTGTCAAACTGCCTTTGAAACCCTGAAAAATAATTTGTTTGTGGCACCAGTTCTTAGAGGGCCCAATTGGACTCTACCATTTCATATATCCACTCATGCATCTGACAACGCAATAGGAGGGGTATTAGGGCAGAAAGAGGACCAACAATTCTATGCCATTTATTTTGTGAGTAATAAAATGTCCCTTGCCGAGTTGAGCTACACAGTCACCGAGAAAGAATTCTTGGCAGTTGTTCATGCTATTAACAAGTTTTATCATTACATTACAGGTTATGAAGTATTTGTAAACACTGATCATTCCGCCATTAGATTCCTCATGAATAAACCTATAACTAATGGTTGAGTTACCAAGTGGCTTTTGTTATTGCAAGAATTTAATATCACTGTGCTTGACCGACCTGGAAAGGATAATGTACTAGCTGATTTTCTTTCTCGAATAAAAAATGAGGATGATAATGATATCCCTGTAGATGATAGTTTCCCAGACGAGCATCTATTTTCCCTTTCTTTCAATACCCCATGGTTTGTAGATATGGAAAACTATCTGGCTACTAGGAGGTTACCATCTCATTTGTCACCTCATGGAAAGCGAAAAATTATTACACAGAGTGCTAATTACTCTTGGTTTGGTCATGATTTTTTTCGCACATGTCCTCATTTGATTATTCGTAGATGTTTCCAAGAAGACGAGGTACCTGAAATACTACGAATTTGTCATGATGGACCATGTGGTGGCCATTTTTCTAACAAACATACAACATATAAGGTGTTACATTCGGGTTACTATTGGCCTAGCATTTTCAAAGATGTTGCCAAGTATGTGAGAAGTTGTGATAGTTTCCAAAAGATAGGAAGACCTACGTCAGCTGACGAAATGCCACTGTGTGCCCAAGTTATGATATAACCCTTCGAAAAATGGCCCCTCGACTTTGTAGGACCAATTTCACCCATGTCCCATAGGAAGAACTATATTTTGGTTTGTACGGACTATGTCACCAAGTGGGTAGAGGCAAAAGCCCTATTCAGGGCTACAAAGAATTTTGTTTTCGAATTTATCTATGAAGACATCTTCACCCACTTCGGTGTTCCTCGTGAAATTGTTACTGACCAAGGAACTCAATTTACTTTCAATTTGATGAAAGAGCTAACAGAGAAATATGGGATTAAACATTGTAAATCTTCTCCATACCACTCGCAAGCCAATGGTCAGGTAGAATCCAATAAAAAAGTTCTGGAAGCCATCTTGACCAAGTATGTTCAATTACATCACTAGGATTGGGCTAATAGGCTCCCAGAGGCTTTGTGGGAATACCAGACCACCTGGAGAAATACCACTAGGCATACTCCTTATGAGCTAGTGTACGGGAAACAAGTACTTCTACCTATAGAATTCCAACTAAGGACCTTCCGTATTGCCACAAAATTAGGATTGAACCTGGATGAGGCTCAGAAGCAACAAACCCTACAATTGAATGAGTTGGATGAAATCAGGCAAGATGCCATCTGTTGGTCACTATAATTGCTTAATTAATTTTAAACAACTAAGTGAAACATAAATTATCAACC
>JASDQU010587361.1:47602-83686 GCA_032191745.1 Picea mariana | reverse complement strand
ATAAAAAACTAATTTTTGTAAATGGCCCCTAGATTTCAGGGTCTGAAACGTTACAAAAACTTTTTTATAGCGAAAATTTTGCAAAGACTCATTTTAGGATGATTCCAGAACCCTATCTTGTACAAGCTATATCTCTGAAAGTATAAGGCCTCAGGAGCTAAATTTTGAACCCAACGTAACTTGATCCATCTTCTAAATACTCTCCAAGCCGTTCCTTCTGAAACATTGTAGAAAAAAATTTATAGTGAAAATTCCACGGTGTCTCAGATGTAGCAGCGAAACCCCAAGACCTTGAGCTCTGATACCATATGTTAAGAACCAAACATCAATATAGCATAGAAAAACCTCAGGAAAAGTACTCAACGCCTTGAAAATGAGATAATCTCAGATAATAAGCCTCTTTGAGGGGGCAACCTCCTTTTACCCCACTTAAATGTTCAAGTACAAGATGATTCAAAATGAAAATGTCTCCTTGGTATATATAGGAGACTAGGAGGTTTAATGGCCTAAAGCCGACATAAATAAAATAACATTACTAATCTAAATTACAACTAATGGCCTAAAGCCGACATAAATAAAATAACATTACTAATATAATATGCCCCAATTAAGTGATAATGAGCCAATATTAGGGCTTAACACAAAGCTTGTCATTTCATATTTCTGGCTCATTTTCTATTCAACAAACCTTTAAACTTCCCCTTTTATTTTCTAAAAAGCTTGGAGAAGATGTCCTCTCAAGTGAGGAAGAATGTGACTAACCCCCACAATAGTCTCTTTCACCATGGCTTGATCAAACTCCTTGTTCTAGCTGAACTAGAGAAACAAGGGCAAACTTGGGATGCTTTTATCTACCAATTTTCAAACCCTCACTTGACAATTAAGACCAGCAAAAAGCCACTTAGCCTAAGAACTATCTCTCCATCCAAGCCTCTCTCTCCAAGAACTCCAAACCCCCTTGTACACACCCTCTCTTTGTCGGAACAATACAAAAATCTTGTTGATATCCCTACTTCTTCATCGAGTAAAAAGACCAAGAGAAAGGACCAAAAAAGGCCTATTGTTAACCCCCCAATGCCTTCAATCTCTCTTGATCCTACACCTAAAAATCTCCAAGAAGTAATTCAGCAAGACTTTCCCATTGTTCCCACAAATAGGAGGGAATCCAAACGATTTGGTAAAGGACCCTTTCAAAAGAGTACCCGGAGCACAAGAACCAAACCTTATGAAAAACCCATGCCTGCTTCGGATCCTATCCAAGTGTCCTCTGATCTTGAGAGCCCTCACAAGAGACTTACGGAAGTTTCTGTGGATGGATTAGAGCCACTAAGAAAGACAAAATCAGAGCCTACCTCTCCTTACCAATCTCCCATCACTCCTACTTCACCCATGACTACTCTAGATCCTAAAACTAATAGATTGTCCACATCCCTCAAAGGATCTAAGCCTTCCTCAGAGATCACCGATTCTGCCCCAGCCATTGAGAAGCTACAAAAAGAAAACCATCAACTTCTCCAACAGTTGGAAGAAAGGAAGTCAATAGACGCACACCTTCATCATGATAATGCAGTCTTCCAAGCAAAGTTTAACTCCCTTCAACGGTTGGTTGAAGGAACACAAAGGAACAAGGCAAAGTCTTCACAGTAAGAAGGAGAAGTTTCCAAAGCTGATCCTCCTTAGCAAGCCTAGTCATGAGGGGTAACTTCTTTTTTTTGCAGTGGAACCTACAAAATCGTAAGTGTGGGGGTAATGTTGGGCCCGAGATATGATCAATTTATGACAATTATTAGACACTTTTTGTCGAATGTATATATGTGTTTTTCATGTTTTGAAGGAGCTTTTTGAATAATTTTATGCTAAAACAGTATGATCTACACTAGGTACGTATGATTCATGTTTAATGATAATATTGAGTATAATTCATCATGTTTTTGTGCTTTCAAGGATCTTATTCATGTTTTTTTGGTGTTACAGGGCAAAAACGCATCACGTTTCTGCTTCCAACACTTAGTCCGACACTCATTCCAGCATTCGATCTGGTACCTGATCCGGCATTGCGTCCAACATAACGTCGTGCACAAAAACGGTGGGCGAATTGGCGGTTATTGTATTGGTAGCCAGTGATGGGCGAATCAGGAATGTAGGTTTTGTTCATGCTTTCCCCCTCCAGCTACTGAACTCCCGACAACTCATTTTTGGTTGTTAAATAGGGTGATTATTGGCTCGCTCCGTTTCAGCAGTTAGGGCATCATTTAATGTAAATTGCCAAATTTAGAAGTGGATCGACCCTCCTGTGGTCGACCACTTGGTCTGTAAACTTATAAATACCACTATGATGGTCAGACAATAGCTTAAGAAGCAATAGGAGTAGTGTATTGGAGAAAAACGTGGCTCTCTTTTATTTTTTCCATTTTCCATTCCCGAAGTTATATAAAACTCTGTTTCTGCGTCTTAATGGTGAATTTATCTTGCTGAGCTAGTGGTGTGCATTTGAGAAGTAACCACGACTTGTTGGGGGGCCCACCAGCAGTCTAGAAAGTGTTCTTTATGTTGTTTATGCATTTTATAGTTTAGTTGTTTCTCTTTATTTCCTATACATGTATTTTCATTTTGTTAAATAATTTGTTGTTGTAGTTTAATTGCGTTGACTCTCTTTTGCAGGTTAGTATGAAGGATTGTGTTAGCTTGCATTGATTTTGTAGTTAGGAACGAATTTGCAAATTCATAGACTAACCCCATGTGCAATTAGATATTAGACTGTGTTTTATTTTATGTTGTTAGAGTTAAATTTAAAACAGAGTTTTAAATAGCGTAGAACCGAATTTTAATTTGGGTTTTCTTTAACAAGGATTTGGTGGATGGATAGGGTTAATTTTAGTCTTTTTATTGTAGAATTTGCTTAACCAGTGGTTAGTCAATACATGTATTAATTTAATTTTTATATGTCATGTTTTAATTTTGTTTTCAAGCATTTTTCTTGTCATATTTTGAATTGTTAAAATAGGTATAGCATAGTTCCATTTTATATATTTTTCTTTCTTAGAACTAGACTGCAATTACAATTCTTAGTTAATGGTTGAATCTACTTATGAATTTTTCTTACATAGTGTAGAAGTACAGTTATGATCTCGTTATATTGTTGATGGTTAACTCATGAATATGCAAGGTAATTAATATTGTTTCCGTAATGGCTAAATTCTCATTGGATTGTTTAATCCATACCTTTCACTTTGCTATTGAGATCAATATTGAGCTTATACCACTTGAATTATCCTTTGTTGTCCAGTTCCATCGAGATATCATATGACATCGGAGACATTCACACAACCACCAACACTATATTTGAGTTTTCATAGGTTAAAAGATAGTTTCCCTGTTTTCATAGGTTAAAGGATAGTTTTCTTGCTTTCATAGGTTTAAAGACCTAGTTTCCTGCTTTCATAGATCAAAAGATATAGTTTCTTGCTTTCATATCCTAGAATATAGTTTTATTGCTGCTGTAGGATAGATACTCTTTTGCTTTGATAGGTTTGAGAGCAGTTTGCTTATCATAGATTAAAGGTTAGTTGTTAGTTCCTTCTTGCTTTCAATTAAATAGATTTCCTTCCATGAATTAGAAATAGTTTTGGAGTTTGAATTAAGACTATAGTCCACTTGCCTCTTAGGCTAGATAGTTGTTCAATGAGAAGTTTTTATTAGATTACTTGCAGTAGAAGTTATCTTAGAGTAGTTAGTTGCTTACTTGCTTTAATAGGTTAGTTAGTTGTTTTGTTTACTTTCTTTAATAGGTTAGCTAGTTGTTCTTGTTTGCTTGCTTTAGTAGAATAATTGCTTGCTTGTTTATTTACTTGATTTCATAGGGTAGTTTCTTATTGAATGTAGGTTGGAAAGATAAAATAGTTTGCTTTTGTTATTTGCTTATTGCTATGCTTAATAGTTGCTTTTGCTTATTGTTATGAACTAGTTTTCTTTACATAGGGTTTTTACTTGCTTTCTTAGAACTATCCATCGATCCTTGGCCCAAAAGTACTTAGGTTACATAGTTTCAAGTTGCTTAGTAGTATTTTCTCATTAAATAGCTTTTCTTGAGTAGATTAGCCTTTGGATAACCACTTCCTTAGTTAGACTATACTACTACCAACCCTTGTACCTTTGGCATATATTTTTCTAGAACTCTAAGTTTACTTACCCCAGGTTGACAATTTAATTGAGGGTTTTTAGTGTGTTTTTTAGTGCATATATAACACCCATCAATGGGTATTATGATGAGTTAGAATTTTTGGATCATAGAAAGCATTTAAAAAGTCTTGTTTTCCTTAAATATCTTTTTAACATAGATGATAAAGTATGTAAGGCTAAAAAAGTGAAGAACCTTCACTTAGAAAGGTCCAAGATACCCAAAACGTTAATATTGGAACCCAAGAAAGGCTGAATTTTTAAAATTTGGGTAATGCTTTCACTAATGATGATGTTGAATGATACATGAATATTTTCAAAGAATTTAAAGATATCTTTGTATGGAAGTATAATTTTCTTAAATATTATGATAAGAGTATCATTCATCATGTCATATACCATTAAAGGAGGGTGCCAAGCTGATCATGAAAAAGCTAAGGGTGATTAATCCCAAATTGAAGCCTTTGGTCGAATTAGAGCTTGAAAATAAGGAAATGATTGAGATTATTTTTTTAGATAGGCATTCAGAATAGATATCAAACCCAATGGTAGTTATAGAAAAGAATGGAATGAATTTTGGGATATTAATCGTTCATCCCTGAGGATAATTATCCTTTTCCAAACATGGAAATGTTATTACAACAAGTAACTGGTTTTGTGGTAATGTCTATGTTGGATGGATTTTCAGGCTATAATCAAGTACACCTTGGGGAACATACACCTGTGATCGAATTCTATCCTTCCCAATGCATCTGTGTCCTGGTGCCCATCGCTCCTGATCGCTAAAACATAATTTATTTTTCCTCAATTCTCTCCTGGTCTCTTCATCCATTTTGGGCTTTCCGGACCAATCTCTCTAAGGTGGTATGGTCTCCTTAGTCTTCAGGGTAAAAGTGGGTTTCGGCAAAAACCAACTTTTAGGTACTACATTCTACATGTCTCGAGATCTGCTGACTACATCCTATAAAGAGGTAGTCTTGTAGGCCTTGACCCATCCTCGCAGAGGCTCTGTTAGCCCCTTAACAAAAAATATCACCAAACGGGCCTCTGAAATGTTTGTCACCATCACAGAAACCCTATAAAACTTAGATATATAAGCCTCTGGGCTACCGGTCTGCTTGACCTGAGCCAACTCTCTGAAGTGAAGCTCAATATCCTTCCTGTCAAATCTCTCGATGAGTCTTTGTGTGAATTCTAGGTAGGAGGTAACCCCGGCATGTCCAAAGGTGACTAACCCATGGTACCACCACTCATGGACCTCGCCATCCAGGTGCGAGGTGGCCAACTTAATGACATCTGTCTCTGTCATCTAGTGCAGCTGGAATTAAGTGTCAAGCTTCTGCACCCATGATCTAGTAGAGCATTTAGAGCCTCCGTCAAAGTTGGGAATAGTGACCTTCCCAAGGGTACACTACAACTCAAAATAATTTTTCATGGCCCTCATGGGCCCTCTCGGTTGGTTTCTTCTCTTCATGTTTCAAAACTCCACAAAATACATGGCTGAGTGGAAATCATCTCCTAGCCTCCTATACTGCTCTAAATATGCCCTATAGGCAGGGATGATTTTAAGAATGGAAATCCATATTAAAATGTGGAAACGTGGACTAATCTTACTAGTCCTTAATATGCAAAATGTAAAATTTTTGGTGATAGTTTTGTAAAAATATTCAAATTTCTAAGGATTTTATATAGTTTCTATAAAATTTTGGCGAAAATTGGGTGAATCGTTTTTAGAAAAAATGGAAATTAGCTAATATTGTTTTGGGAAAAACCATGGAAAATTATTCCATTTGCTAAATTTAGCCCCTAAAATCATCTATGCCTATAGGGATTATCCTGATCAACCTGCATCAATGGACCTGTGGTATCATTCCCCAAAAATTGAGGCATAGTGGGTCTAGGGGATTTGGTGTACAAGAGGGGGTGGCTCTACATGGTAGTGCATGAATGTATACCCTCTCCATTCCCTCCAATGAATTCTTAGCTAGCTGCCCCATATGGTCCATCATGACCTTTTGAACCTTGGAAAAATCATTCAAAATGTTGAGAAGACTATTGATCCCGGTATGATCTTCTTCCCCCATAGTTTATTTTCCCTCAAGTATGATAGAAGGTGCTACCTATCTTGTTCCTTCTTCTCTAACCACTTCTTCTTCTTCCCACATGGGGGGATCTGGTGTTCTTCCCCTACGTCTTATGTAGGTAATATTTTGCTCATCTTCTGGTCTCCTAAATCTGATTATAAGTTCCCTCAAATCCCACAGTTGAAGAGGAACATTCTCTAATACCACTGTAATATTCCCACTAATATTTTTGGTCCTTCGTTTGGGTTTTATTTTGTATTTTTTCACCAAATATTTGTTGGTTTATATTTTCTGGTTATGAGAAAAATGAATAACATTGGGCTTGAAACCAAAATAAACAGAAAATTAAGCAATATCCAATTTGATAACTCAATTGTAAAGTGTATTAAATATCCCACCCCAAGAATAATACCAAAAATTCACAAATACCATGGCACAATAAAAGAGGAACCTGATATACACCATTTGAGGCTGCCTCAACACACTTTTGGAGTGACTTAAGTCTGATATTCTTATTGTCAATAAAAAGAAGTAACATTCATTGATATGATAGTGCCCAACAATGTAGATTTAACACACATCCATGTGTATATGAGCCCAACAATACAATCTATGTACCCAACAATGAATATATGCACCCAACAATATAGTCTGTGTACCCAGAAATGGATATAGGCGCCCAACAACATAAATTGAATGTCCAACAATGTATATATGCACCCAACAATGCAGATCAATTACCCAACATTGTATCAATGCACCCAACACCACAGATAAAGTTCCCAATAACAAGAAAAACAACCCACAATCATTTACCAGCTTCCCCCACTCAGGAAAACGTTTTCCTCAGCTTAAAATGGTGTGCCCAGCCTGCAATAAGAGTTCAACAAGGAAGGAATTCACCCAGCTGCTAGAAATTTACCCCACCAACAATTTATTTGACCTCTTGATAAGTAAAACAACCCACTGATAAACAAACTTGTCCCAATATGGAAGTTCCATCTATTACACAGGAAAACCAGTCATCAATCGACTCAAAAGCTTAACTGCAATAAGGTAGACTCTGTAGCAATGAAAATCACTGAGAAAATATGACTGATTTCCTCCCACAACCATCTAGGGTGTATCGTTGCAAAACCATAACCAGTAAACAATGAATTGTTTCACAAACCCTATACTCTTCTCCAAGAGCTCTCCAAAATATTTTCTCAAATGAACGATATGCAAGAATGAGGGGCACCTTCTCTTTTCCCCTCTTTTGTTTCTCAATTGAGTATTTCCCACTCACTTTACTTTTAGTTTATTTTTTAAGTCACTTTATGCTTACACACTTTGTAATTTTTAAGTGACTTCATTTTCCTAAGACCCATGTCCCCCCTTTTTCCCTTTTTCACTTTATAAAGTTATTTCCTAGGAAAATGTTGAGTTCCCTAGTTAACATTTCCGACTTAGCCTACAGGAACCAAGTTAGGCCAGCAGAACCACTCTTTATGACTTTTATACCAACAAGGAAATTACATATATAAGTGTTCCCTTTCCAGGAGTAGATAGAATTCTCGATCTGTGTGAAATTTTGAGTGCTATGGGATCTCAAGGAAGTGCAAGGAGTGCACACCAAAGTTAGTGAGAACTCTAAGAAGCCATTGCAAGGAGTGCACAAGAAATCAGTTTGGAGTTCAGAAGAAGCGTCCCAGGTGGGCACACCAGAACGAGTCAAAATATCATTAGGGATAGTGCAAGGAGTGCACAGAGTGAGCGCAAGGAGTGCACCTACACTCATAGCAGTGTAAAATATCAAAGGAAGAGTAAGCACAAGGAGTGTGCAGGTGAGTCTGTAATGTCCAAGACTCAGGAGAGCGAATGAAAGGACTGCACGAAGCCAACACTTTGTCAAAGTGCTGGTAAATATTAGGAGAAAGAGAACATATTTCTAGGAGGGTAGAAGAATTCATTTGAAAGAAAAAAGGGTCGAGCCCCTTTGAAGTTCTAAGAGATGAAAGCTCAGGATAGATATCACTAGTGTGTGTAGAGCCTATGCAAAGTGCAGAGGGAGATAACTTTCTAAGGTTCCATATTGCAAGAGAAGTGCAAGTGTGTGCCAAAGAACTTATTACAAGTTCCAAGCTCAGGAGGTGTAGCATTTCATAGAACACAAAGCAGAGGCCAAGGAGTTGACCATGCAGAGGAGAGAGAAAATGTCAAGCCTTTGAAACCTTGAGAAAATTACTTTGTTGAAGGGAAGCAAAGGTGAAGAGGAGAAACCACAATAGCTATTGGATTGGATGTGGAAATAGATCTGGGTCATTGGATCAAACCCAGATAGCGAGGGGAAGCAAATTTGAGGAGATTAGATCCCATACATTGGATTTGAGCGCAGGTGAACGTGAGCCATAGATCTCACAGATTTAGAGATTCGACACTCCAGGATAAACTGGTTCTTATGTTTCCAGAAGGAGAAAACCCGGAAGCCTGGAGTCCCGAAATAGATTCCAACCGTATATTGGGAGTCAAGTAGGGTCGTTGATTGGTAATCCCTTCGACACTTCGTCTATTCGAGATATTTTGTAGTTAGTCATCAAAAAATGGTTGAAGCCTCGAAGCTCCAAAGAACCATAGTGAATCCTAGCCATAGATCATTGGAAGAGTGTGATCTGTTGGATCCTTGAGTGGTTCGTTGATTCGACACTCCAAGAGAAATTGATTGTTGTTGTGTAGAGTAGGGAATTCCTCAAAGTCTCAAATTCTGGAGTAAATCTTGACTGTCAGTTCTTGGGTACATGTGTCTATATATTTTCGAGTGTTCGGAATTCGGCTATCCAGAAGGTTGTGCGTGAAGTTTTCTTTGGTACGGAAAGTTCCGAAGCCCGGAGTCAATCCTTACCATTTGTTTATGAGTAAATGTGGACCATAGATCCCTTCCCTTCACTAATTCAATGTTCAAAATTTTGGGAGTTTGGTG
Organism: Picea mariana; assembly: GCA_032191745.1. Lineage (NCBI taxonomy): Eukaryota > Viridiplantae > Streptophyta > Pinopsida > Pinales > Pinaceae > Picea > Picea mariana. The sequence continues at coordinate 74,467 of JASDQU010587361.1, read as the reverse complement.
GTCAGTTAGAGCAAGGAACCCCAAAGCTCGAAATCTAGAGTTGATCACAGTCATTGGTTGTTGGAGGAATGTGAGTTGTAGATCGCCATTTCAGTGTTTGACAATTTGGAAGGCAGTGTGTGTTGGAGTCTTAGAACTCTTGAAGCTCGAAGTCTCGAGGTAGATATCCATTATAGATCGTGGAGGGAAGAGAAAGCATGTCATCCATCAAATATGGTCGTAGAAGTCTGGAGAGTGGAAGGACACGATACGACCCGCAGTTGTTGATCAATGTCACTTTATGACCAAATTCGATCGGTAACCACTTCGGGAGATTGGAGAGTTGTTTCTGGATAATTTCACGGAGCGTCAGAGTCCTAGAGCTACAAATAGAACATTTCAGGTAAGTGCTCAATTATAGCTCGCGAGCATATGCGATTCTGCCAAAGGAAATTAAAGGGGCCTGTGAACATAAGAGAGGATCCAGCAGGGATCCAAGAGCCACTTTGGCACCTGTGAAATTTGATTCTAGACCGAGAGGTCGCGTGAGGTCTATAGGGGAGGGGGTTTGCATCATCAAGCATGAAGGTGAAGATGAGAAATTTTCCAGGTCCAAGGTGGATCATAGTCTAGCAGGTACAACAACAACAGAGTTGTTGTGATGAGTCTCCAAGTGGGAGATTGTTGGTTGTGGAGCCTGATTATTTTCCTGATTCATAGGTCTTTGTTTTTAGCTGTGTTTATTCCCCATGAAGGTTGTACACCCCTCCATGCAGGGGGGCTCATCCCCCCGGCTAGGGGGTCCAAGGGATAGTGTCCCTCAATGGGGGTTTAGGGGCGAAGCCCCCGAAGGAAAATTTTTCTTGTAAACGTATATTGTAATTTCATAGTAAATCTGGACCATTCATTATAAGGTCGCAGATTCAATGGTAGAAGTTATGTTAGGTTTTTTTTCCCTAGAAGGAAACCCTCATTTATGAGGGAATTGTATTGCAGTTTTGTATCATTGTGAATATTGTATTATGAGAGGAGACTATGAGAGAAAGAAGAGGAAGTTACAATAGGTGTGTTGTAGGTTGTATCCCTTCATTTTGCTGGATAATTAAAAGGAAGGACCTAGAAATTTCTCTAGTGGACATAGTTCACACTGGGTGAACCACGTATAGCTGTGTCTCTATTGTATTGTGTATCTTATGTGTTTTATTTCCACATTTGTTTTAATTTATTGCTCCACAATCTTGTTTTTATAACACTTTTCTCTGGAGATGTTGTGAATTCCCTTGCTTCCTAGAACAAATATTTTCACTAGTTGATGACTTATTAGTGGTATTCCAACCTCACTCCTAAACATAAACTTTTTAATAGTATTTGGATAACTGGTCTAGCCAAGGCTAGTTGCATGTTTGAAGCTTTTGATTTCAGAGAATTAGTTTCTTTGTGCGCAAGTAGATTTGAATTGAATCACATAATGATTCAAGTTATTGCTGAAGGGAGGAATCATGTTCTGCTAACTCCAAATGTACTTAGGAAAATGTTGCAACTCCCAACTCCAAAAAAATTTCATATACTTCCATATATTGACTAGTTTCTAGATGGATGAGGTGACAGAGTAAACTTGTTGAAGTACTTCTGAGCTCCATCATCTGCAATGCCAAATGATGGAAACCAAATAGGATTTTGACTATTATATGAGCCTTACGATGAGTTTTCTTCAATTTTCTCAGGGCTTGTGGGATAGGACTATATATCCTACATTCATAGGTAAGTTCTCTATGTGCTACACTTCTACGTTTGGGTGAAATAAATATTTGATTGGGCATAAATCATTTCAAATGAAATTTCTTATTGGATCTCAAATTAATGAAGACAAATATGCTTTCATGACCTCATATTTGGTATTTGGTATGGTGTACTATAATGTATTTTAAGCGTTTCCCCCAAGGGACGATGCAGATATTGATAATGACCTTGTCCAATTTTGGTACCCTATGTTATAGAGGCATAAGGCTCCATTCCATTACTACCAAGTACAAGATAAAATTTTCAAGGAGTTTAGAAACATTCTTATTGGAACACAACCAATGAGAGTTACACAAGAAGCCTCATATTTTCTGAAACAAAACAGGGTTTATGTACATGGGGAATAATCTACCTATATCAAGTTGTACGACTTTGAAGGAAGTCCATTCCTTCTTCCCAATTTTGTGTGTGATAGATATTTTGTTATTGAAGTTTCTAAACAATATAGGTATAGGTCTTCTTTCTTTAACAATAAAAGGAATCAACAATTTATCTCCTTTCCTTTCTTCGTGAATGGAATTTCAATTAGAGGTCTAACCCATTTGGATAAAATTGTTGAATTATTGAATTTGTTTCATTTAAAAGAAGTTGAAGCCTTTAAAGGATTTGACCCAAAAGGAATATTTTCTACCCATTATTCTTCATTGGTTATGGTACTCCTTTTACAAGAATGCAATAAACTATAAAGAGAGGTGGTGATAATCATCCTAACACTAAAAGATAAATTTTCAATAAAGAGAAACAAATTTATAATGATGATTTGGTCACATAGATCAGTTCAAATACAAAGGTTAAAAATACTAAGTTGAATAAATAATTGTTGATGTTAGTGGTAGCATCAGATAGGTATTTATGCACAAGTCTATGTGTCTAGACGTGTGGAAATTGTCCAAAGACTTCTACTGTTGAATTTACATTAATTAAATGAATTAATAAAGTACGTTTATTTTATTAAATAATTATGCAATTATTTAATTGAGTTATTTGAGGAAAGTGCTAAAAGTACTTAACATGCAATCTTCCCATGCAATCTAAATCTCAAGTGAGATTATAAATAGATTGTATATCATGATTATGAAAGAAAGGATATGGTGAAGGAGGAGGACACTTGACACTTGATGCTTGATATCCTTGAGAGTAGAGGATTTACTTTTGAGAGACTTGGATCATGAAAGACTGTGATTCAATATCTTTGATAGGTGGAGAAGGAATTCCATCTAGAGGTTAGGTCAAGGAGAAGAGATAATAGAGGTAGTGCATGTGGGTTTCAATCATAGGAAGCCACAATAGAGTGTCGTGTCGTACAAGTTTTTCTATATAGGTTTTCCATGCATGTACACGGGTTTTAGTGGAGACAGTCACGTACATACGTGGGTTTGCTTAAGCAACGTTGTATACACCTCGAAAATCATGAAATTATTGTTCGTACAAAAGGTCATACTTTGGTAAGTTTGTCTGTAGTTGTATTTCTCTTAGTGGGTCATTATCCCTATTACAAGAGCCCCAATTTTAGCATAATAAAATCATTCTCAGCACTACTTTTCCCTGCAAGATTTTTCCAGGGGTATCTACCCAAAAATATTGGTGTTTATGTTTTATTGATTTGGTTTCCTTGATTATGCTTCCGCTGCATGTTTAGTTGATTACTCAGTTGTACGTTAATTCAATAAGTGATTTATTTGTAATTAACCATCGGGTGTTGAGTAGGAGAAATTTCAACATGGTATCATAATAGGTTCTCTAAAGGGAAGCCATATCTCAGATCCATAGCAGATACATAACCAACAAGCAGAAATTGAAGGATGAATTTCTAGAAAACAACTGTACAGAGGTAAAACTTGCTTTTGCAGGTTTACAGGGGTGTACCAGGGTCACAGAAAGCACAGTCGCATACATACACGGGGTTCCTTGAAAACAGTCGCATATATGCAGGTATTAGTGGGGAAAATCATACATACGCGGGTTGCAGTGGTGATAGTAACGTACATATGTGGGTTATAGTGGTGATAGTCTCGTACAAGTCTATACGGGTCTGTATAGGGGTAGTTTTCTGCAATAAGTTATCTCTAGGAAATTTTATCATGTCTTAGGGATGGAAACAACATCATTGATACTCGAAGACATATTTGATGGAGCATTAACCTTCCTATATTGGAAAGAAAGCGTAACTTTGACATTGAAGGAGTATGACCTTTGGGAGTTAGTGGATAAGGTAGTTACTCTACTAATAGATATGATAGCTTTGGATGCTCACAACAAGAAGGAGATAAAAGAAGAGAGGGTCTTCCTAGATTCCATGAAGAATCATCTAATCCCTCACCTAACCGAGAAGAAGAAGGCCAAAGAGATGTTTTATGCCTTAGTAAGTTTATTCCAGAACAAGAACATGAATAGGAAGATGGTCTTAAGGAATAAAATTAGATCGGTGCAGATGTCTAGATATGATAATGTTACCATCTATATCATTATTATCACATAGGTATGTGATCAAATTGTATCCATAAGGGAGAAAATAGAGAATTCATATCTTGTGAATGTAGCATTGAATGATCTTCCCAAGTCTTGTGAACGATTTGTCAAGGGAGTTTAGGCTCGGGAAAATATCCAAGATTTGTAGAGACTTTGGGATGATTGCATCCAAGAAGAGACTCGGGAGGAGTATAAGAGCAACAAGAAGGGAAGTATTGAACAAAAATGGCTTTGTTTAGTAAGACAAGGAAGGGAAAAGGAAAGAGTTATAACAAGAAGGGTGAAAATGATGGAGGATCATCACAACCGAAGAAGAAGGACTTGAGTAAAATCAAGTGTTTCCCATTTCATAAGAATGGACATTTTTCATCTCAATGTCTGGAGAAGAAGAAGAATTGTAATACCCATGTTTCCCCCAGCTTGTAATTAATCATAAAATAGGATTACCATGCCAAGGAATGTGGACGATGTAAATTTATTATTATTAAATTGCCCATAACTAATTGTTGGGGGGTGAAGCCTTGAAGTACGATCCATGATATATCTAGAGGAAAGAATCAGTTAATGAAGGAAAGGATTGGTGGTTGAATAATCAACTCCCACATGAATGGAAACATGGGTTGTTAGCCCGAAGTACCACAAAGAACTGCAGACCTAAGCTTCCTTCTAATAGAAGGAACAAGATAGGTCAGGAACCTTCCTAAAGAAGGAAGGTAAGATACACACAGAGTGAGAGAGGAGACACCAGAGGAGAGTGCAATATCGGAAGGATATGTGTGAATCAAAAGGAAGTGTAGAGAACATGACCTCAAGGACCTAAACGTGAGCTTGATGCTAAGGAAACATCTGATAAACATCACAAGGATACTATGACAGAGAGAATATCTCTGAGAGATGACATAGTTCCCTAGTGATATCATGGCTTGGCAAGGGGGTGGTTAGAGTGCTAAGGATGAATGCCTCTAAGACTATGGTTGGGTGGAAAGGCACACACCCATAGTCAGTTAGTTGGATGCAACTTGTAATAGATAAGTATTCTCATACCCTGTGTAATTGAGTTGTAATTGTGTAATAAAATTGGACATACTGTGAATGTTTTTAGGGATGTGTATGATTTCTTAATGGTTATTATGTGTCCCTTTATTTCCATTTTATTATGAGTATAAGAAAGGAAGAATCCTATTAAGCTCAGGAGAGGTAGTGCAGGTATGCATGGGGTCTCTGCCAGGCGGGTAGACGCTGAGAATTTCTTAAGTTCTAGATTGATGAAGGAGCACAAGGGGAGCACAAAAGGTCCTTCTAAGTGTTAAGTTCAAGAGAAAGAGCACAAAGCTCATAAGTCTTTTAGAGATAAAAAAGCTCAAGGATAATAACGAGATTGAAGTATTGAAAGGGAAGGTTTTCCTTTGTCTGGAAGACGAACGGACGAGATCCATTCAGAAAGAGCCAAGGTCTGTCATGACCGTTGAATATGGGAAAGAGAACGGGAGTTAAACCCTTAAGTCCTTCGGACTTCGCAAGTTCAGCGAAATGATCAAGTTCGTTGTGAGGGAGGTAAACTACTCGAAGTCCCGAAGTCCCTAAGATAATCTAGGTCGTAGATCTGAGGATGTCCGGGAGCCATCTCGACCATTAGATCTATGAGGAAGTCAACCCGACATTGACCGCTTCGGTAGAATAGAGGCTTAGTAACGCCAAAACCCTTGAAGAACGAAGTAGCGAAGTAAAGTGAATCGTCGATCTAGGGTCTACATGGATATCTCAGAACCGTCAAATCTAAGTTGTGGTCAGCTCGACGTTGACCAACTCCAGGAGATTTCAGTCGAGGAGTGAGTCAACCTCCTAAAGTCCTGAAGGCCATAGTAGATCTCAATTGTCCACTATAAAGGATGTGTGGTGACAGATCCTTTAGTCCGGAGCTTGGACACTCTAGAATTTTATAGTTGGGGAGCAGGTGAAATCATCGATGTCCCGAAGTGTCGAAGTCCATCCTAGTCGTTGGCGCCAGAAAACACATGGTGCCAGATCCTTCGCTTTGGAGGCTTAGTGCTCTGGAGGAAAATGGATTGTGTGAAGCAAGAAATCTCGAAGGCCCGGAGGCTAGAGTTCACTAGACCCATCGATATCAGAGGACAGTCATCAAAATATCTGCCACTTCAGAGAAAAGTCACTCCATAGGAAAGCTTCTGGCAAGAGGCGAGAACTCAGGAAGGCCGAAGTGTTGGAGTTCATCCTAACCGTTGATAGTGGGGGATGCATGTCTGAAGATATGACACTCTGGAAGTATTGTACTTCAGAGGTTTGCGTTGGTGAGTACTTTGGAACTCCTGAAGCGTGAAGTCCCGAAGTGATTTGTAGTTGTCGATTTGTGGGAGACACACGTCGATAAATCGTTAAATTTGGATGAAAGAATTTCGGGAGAAAGTGAGTGTGGAGAGGTAAAAACTCCCGAACACTGAAGTCCTGATGTAAACCAAGATCGTTGATCAATAAGGACACGTGGCGCACAATCCTTGACTCCGGAAGAAAGTACTCTGAAAGAACAGATTGTTGGAACGTTCAGATCACCCGAACGTTCGGATCACCCGAACGTCGAAGTCCTAAAGTAAACAAGGATCGTTGATCTGGAAGGATACATGGTGCACGATCCTTGACTCCAGAAGAAAATGCTCCAGGAGAAAAAGGCTACAGAAATGTTCAAAGCGCCCGAGTGTCGAAGTCCCGAAATGAAAGTAAGTCGTTGATTTACAACAAACGCGTGGCGCTTGATCTAGAACTCTGGGTACAGAGTACTTCGGGAGGAAATGTTGTGTGAGCATCCAGGACTTCCTAATGTCGTACTCCCAAAGTGAATCAGAACCATCAAAATCCCCAAGGATATGCGGTGTCGGATTGTGAACTTCGAAGAATTGTAATTCCAAGGAAATTGGTGCGGTGGTTGTCTTGGCACCTGTTGTTTTGGCATCTAGTCACAACTCACGGTCATATGCAAGTATAAAGGGAATGGAATAACCTAAAGGACTTAGAAGATGATATTTTGCAATTATGAGTTTGGTTCATAGCATGGAGGTCGTGGATAGAAATCCCTGGAAGAGTAGAATGGAGTAGAATCCCCGAATGAGGACATCGATTCTCTTAAGAAGTGCGGAATTTTTACGCCCCTCCATGGGTGTATTAAAAATTGGTATCAGAGCATGGAAACAAAACTTGGCCTTCTTGGGCTCATGCACGAGTCACATAAAGAGGTATTTTTATCTACATTTACTCCTTGAGGAGAAGGACTGCAGATTGAACCTGTGATTTGTGAATTCTTGTTGAATTTTAGCAGAAGAAATTTCTTTAGCCCTTTGTCAAAGTGATAACTACTCTTACTGGAGTATGGATATGCTAATTAACATTAGTAATAAGACTTGAATGTGGATAATTGAAGGTGGTAGGGTTCTATCAAGGGAAGTTGAAGCCCAAAGGATGGATGACCTGGTGTTCGTAACACTGCCTCTAAGCATGGGTAGTTGGAATCTCAGGCACTGATTATGGTTGATTATATAATGGTTAATACCTTTGTGGGCTTAAAGGAATATGATAGGATCAGGTAGGATCCTTGGCAGTTATAATTACTTGTTTATATCAAACTTGGAGTATATAAGTCCTCATGACCAGAGGAAAGGTGAAATGGGTAAAGTCCTATGGAATCTAAGGAAAGAAGGTTTTCTTGCCAATTGTTATAGTATACAATGGAAAGTGACCCTGGTTGGTTATTTCCATAAGGAGAAGGAAACATCAGTATGAGTTATGACTATGAGATTAGTCATGTAAGCGAATGTAATCTCTAACTAAATAACACTAATGATAAAACTAAGTTAGCATGATGAATACTTAGTTGTGTGTGTATGCTTGAGTACATGGATTTAATGCATTGTGAAGGTTCTTGATATGAAGTCTGATATTAATATCAGTTAGGTACGAATGATATTAAATGTGCAAGTGATGCACATGTATGATGTAAGAGTATAAGTATACTAAAGGCACAATATGGTTTCCCTGATGAGTGAAATGTGAGGCAATCATAGCCCTTGCCAAGATTGAATGAATACCATGGATGCATGGTTGACTCCATTCTGAAGAGTCATGAAAGTTATGTTTTGAATGATAGCTTAAGGGGAATGGGCTCCATTTCCCCAAGAAAATCCAATACACATAGATGAAAGAGTAAACGAGCAAGGATGCTTTGTTGTCATGATAAGAGGCAAATGATTATGCCTTCGAGGATCACATGAGAATGATTGTGAACAATCATAAGTTGACTGATTTTAACGTAGAGATGTATGTAGGTTGTGAAATATACTTATGGTAGCTACACACGGGCTTATGATTATGAATATGGATAAGTACATCATGGATGTAAGTTAACAAAACCTACAATATGTGTGGATACATAATATGGATGCATGTCAGAAATGCATGTCTACGTTCCTTAAATAATGCTTAGTAACGAGCTAAAGCTAATTCAAGGTTGAGGCGATCACAGATAGTGATGGATATGCAATGAGGAAGTTGCATATTGAAGGAGTTCCATGTGAAGAAAATGTGTAAGGACTCTTTCAGAAGAATAGAGTCACAACCCTAATGATTGTTGAAGGTTGGCCAGTGGGATGCAAAGCATGTCTATATAAGAATCCTCAATTACATTTTTTTTTTTAAATGTGTAGGTGTAAGACTAACAATTGAATATTAACCACTCTGAGAACCGAATGATAATGTGCAGGATGCATAGGTTCATGACCCATTATGAACAAAAATCTTTCTATTAAAGCATGCTGCTATATCCAAAAAGGTTTGAGTGAGGCCTAACCAAGGCTGCTCAAGGAAAATAGAAGGTAGATCCCAACCTGGAATAAATTGAAAAAGCCAAGAGGAAATAGGAGGAACACTTGTCCACCCTAATAACTCTGAATTGCTTACAGAGTTGTAGGTCTTAGATGAGCAGTTGTGTGAACAAGTACAGTTGGGAAAAGAGAAGGGATAAATAAGTATGTTTGATTGAATAGGATTGGTTGAAGCCACATCAAGCAAAGGAAGTAAGGCCTTAGAAATAACTCAGCTGGGTTGAAATCCCTAGGCTGTGTGGAAGGAGTGGGAAAAAGGCGAGATCCCCTAACTCCTTTCTTGCTATGTGTTATGTTTCCTCTGGAATGACGAAGTTGATTTACTAATAAAAATAAATGTTTGGACACCATAGTGATGATGATTGTATTACTACAGAAACAGTTTAGAACTTTTTGTATTGCATTCATGAAAACATTTGAGGGTAATGTGATGAAGTGCATAAAGATATTCTAGGACATTTTGAAGATGTTTTATGGATTTGAATGTTATGATACATGCATTTTAATTGATATTACAACTAATGATGCATGTTGTGTATAGAAAGGAATTGGAACTATTGAGGAAAAAAGTTACTAATGATGGGCAACCTCAAGAAGAGGATGACCATGGGAAGGCTGTGGTCAAAAGATTGTTGTCAGGACTGTAAAAATCCCCCTAAAGCACTGCTGACGAGGTAAAATAAATAAATCAGAAAGATGGTGCTAGTAGCCAAGAACAGGTATAAAAATGTTCATTCTTATGTGGCTCAAGGTATGAAAAGATTGGGTAAGAATCCTTTCTGAAATATTTTATTGTCAAATGTTATGCACGAAATTTTGAAAGGTAGTTGTATGCCATGGATACCCAGGTAGGGTATAGATCAGGAAGAAAACCCTGATCGAATCAAATTAATCGAGAACCTGACAAAGGAGATGAATGTGAGACGTTCATCGGAAGGAAACCGATCTCTTTCGTCAGATTGAATTCAAGATCCGCTGGAGTTAATGGATCAAACGTCAGTCGTTCACTAAGATTGACGACTTGTATTCATTGTGGAGATCGAATAGGAACACACGTTAACGACAGAGCCTGTGCCCACAATTTAAATTAAATATAGTTTTGTTTTGAGTTTGGGGTCCGATCGTAGATCGGACAACCCATATTCATTGTGGAGCACAAAGGCAGAATTAACGGGTGCGCTAGTTCATGACCCACATTCAACCTACACCGTCGATCTCGTTGGGGTGGATGATCAATGGCCACAATTAAAATAGTTGGGCGAGCACTTTTAAGATTATGGAGATTGAACTCTTTGATAAAGAGCAAGCACATTAGAGATTCTGCAATCACTGTGAACCGTTGATATGTGAATGATCGTTGGGTGGACCTGCAAGGAACCCACGCATTAATGCCACATAAACTCGTATTATGATTGGGTTTTGTGGTTGGATTTGGAAAATCAAGCTCTTAGTCTAAATTCTCGATCAAATAATTCTATGTCAGAATTGTTACGTTTGGAATTGTGTGGATAGAATCAATCTAGGGATAATATCGACGACCTGTATTTTTTGCGGGGAAGGTATATGCATGTGGGTTAATGTCAGAGCCTGTTCCCGTAAATTAAACTCAATATAGTTTTGTTTTGAGTTTGGGGTCCGATCGTAGATCGGATGACCCGTAATCATTGCAGAGATCGGAAGGAGAATTAAACTGCGAGATGGTTGAAGTTCTACAATCCCTTGCAACCATTAGATCTAGGGGAAGATGGATCTGCATCATCAATTTGCAGGCAAGGGGTGTAGCTAGTATCATAGTGCTTGGACACGGGAGATGAAAGGATAGCATCGAAACAAATAGAGCTGAGGTCACAGCTCTCCGTTTCATGGAGAGAAAACAGAGTCCCTCTGGGCCAGTCAAGGAAGATAGAGTTTAACACTCTACGTTAGACTGTGGTCATGGGGACTAGTTTTATGGGAATGAAGGTGCTCTTAGTTAGCACATTGCATGGAATTGCTTCGAGGAAATGCATGTTTGCATAAATGACAGACTATGGATTTCCCATCAAGGAAGGAGGACCTTCCAATATTTCTACTTACATTGTGTCGGTGTTAGAGAAAATCAAATTTGGGTGGCCATGAGTGTTATCACCCTGGTTACTAATGAAGGAAGAAGGCTTGGGTGCATTCAAGAGAAACTTGTAGTTTCATATGTATTGATTTGGGATCATGATCATCCTGTAGCCGGAAGCATAGTCCTGTTGCAACAATGAACGAGAATGAATAAGCCATATGGTGAAAATATTGGCTAAGTTCCAACGCACCATGGAAAAGTGCTTGTCGTAAAGTGTGGAAAACTTGAAATCAATGCAAGGGTGCATTGGTTATAAATGTGGCCACGAATGTTGGCACATTCATTAAAGTCAATTGATACCTGAATTACATTTTGAAAAATTTGGTAGGTTGAAATGATGCATAGGTAAGGGATTATGTATCCTTTTTCTTTGTATCCTTGAACGGATGAAAATGACATTGGACTGTTAGTATGCCTGGTTTTGAAAAGATAATGTGCATGAAAAATAACAATTTGTTTGGCTGAGGAATGTTGAAATTGCAGGAGGAAAAGGGTCTTGGATATGGTAGTATTGTAAGCCCATAAGGAAGACCAATTTCCTACTGAGCCAAACTGCAAGGAATGGTATTTCCTTTTTGAGAAAGTGAATTTGATTGTTAGTATGCACAATTATGAAATTGTTTGTGAGCCACTGAAAGTATGCGACAAAAATATAATGTGCATGAGAGATAACAATTTGTTTAGATGAGGAATGAATTGTAGTAAGAAAGGGTCTTGGATATGGAAGTATTGTAAGCCCATAAGGAAGACTAATTTCCTACTGAGCCAAACTACAAGGAATGATATTTCCTTTTTGAGAAAGTGAATTTGATTGTTAGTATGCACAATTCTGAAATTGTTTGTGAGCCACTGAAAGTATGCGACGAAAATATAATGTGCATGAGAGCTAACAATTTCTTTAGCTGAGGAATGAATTGCAGGAAGAAAGAGTCTTGGATATGGCAGTATTGTAAGCCCATAAGGAAGACCAATTGACTGCTGAGATAAACTGCTATGGGGAGGAAATTCACATGCTTGTGAATCTGCTCCCTGTGAGGAACAAATATGGAAAAAACAAAATGTGGAATTGGAAATCTGTAGGTGACAGATTTTTAATAAAATTTTGAAACTTCAGAATTTATGATGATGTCTCATGAATTTATGTATACCTTTGATACAGGTGAGAAGAAAATATATGTGCAGAAAGGACAGATGAAGGCCTTCAAGCTAAAAATCATGAAAGAAGCCATTGCTGAGACATGAGAACCCCGTGGTAAGTCATGATCTCCTGGAATAAGTTGTGATTGAGGTAACACAAGCCAGAGGGATGCCTTGGCAGAGCAAGTATGAGGGATGCCTCCACTGTAAGGTTCGATGAAGTCTCTGAATTTCTTCCTATGTGAAAAAGCCTTGGCAAGGAAATATGGATCACCCGAGGAACTGTATAGCGGAGAAGGGAATGCCTAAGCCTAGGCCTGGAGGGTCAGTGATCACAAGGAATAGGAGACTCTGATAGTTCTTGTAACTATTGCTATCATGCACAATATGGGTATGTCTGGGAAAAATAGTGAGCCTGGATAGAAAGACAACAATGTGGATGCAAACCCACGAACTGCATAGATAAGTATTATGCTAGATTATGAAATTTGCCTCTTGAATTTTGAACAATAGTAAGATGATTTCGCATAAATTTGTGATTAATGTGCTTGTTGTCCAATAATTTATTGAAGACAGGTGACGAAGGCCAAGAGTCTGGAAAGGACCTAACCATGAAAGAGGATTGAGATTTTTGAAGTAGCAGGATGAGGAATTCATAACAGGTGTTATTGAGAAAGAACACCGATGACGGTGTTCCTTTTTAAGGGGGAGGGGATTTTAACACCCATGTTTCCCCCAACTTGTAACTAATCATAAAATAGGATTACCATGCTAAGGCATGTGGATGATGTAAATGTATTATTGTTAAATTTTCCATAACTGACTGTTGGGGGGTGAAGCCTTGAAGTACGAGCCATGATATCTCTATAGGAAAGAATCATTTAATGAAGGAAAGGACTAGTGGTTGAATAATCAACCACCCCCATGAATGGAAACATGGGTTGTTAGCCCAAAGTACCACAGAGACCTGCAGACCCGAGCTTCCTTCTAACAGAAGGAACATGATATGTCGGGAACCTTCCTAAAGAAGGAAGGAAAGATACACACGGAGTGAGAGAGGAGACACCAGAGGAGAGCGCAAGCTCGGAAGGAGATGCGCAAACCAAAATTAAGTGCATAGAATATGACCTGAAGGACCTAGACGCGATCTTGATGCTGAGGAAGCATCTGATAAACCTTGCAAGGATACTGTGACAGAGAAAAGGTCTCTGAGAGATGGTATAGCTCCCTAGTGATATCATGGCTTGGCACGGGGATGGCCAAAGTGCTAAGAATGAATGCCTCTAAGCCTATGCTTGGGTGGAAAGGCACACACCCACAGTCAGTTAGTTGGTTGCAACTTGTAATAGATAAGTATTCTCATACCCTATGTAATTGAGCTATAACTATGTAATAAAATTGGATATACTGTGAATGTTTTCAAGGATGTGCATGATTTCTTAATTGTTATGCTGTGTCCCTTTATTTCCATTTGATTGTGAGTATAAGCAAGGAAGAATCATGTTAAGCTCAGGAGAGGTAGTGTAGGTATGCACAGGGTCTCTGCCAGGCAGGCATAGGTTGAGAACTTCTTAAGTTCTAGATTGATGAAGGAGCGCAAGGGGTGCGCGGAAGGTCCTTCTAAGTGTTAAGTTCAAGAGAAAGAGTGCAAAGCTCTTAATTCTTTCAGAGCTAACAAATCTCAAGAAGAATAGGAAGATTGAAGGATCGAAAGGGAAGGTTTTTCTTTGTCTTGAAGACGAATGGACGAGATTCGTTCGGGAAGAGCCAAGTTCTATCATGACCATTGGATATGGGAAAGAGCACGGGAGTTAAACCCTTGAGTCCTTCGGACTTCGCAAGTTCAACGAAATGATCGAGTTTTTCGTGAGGGAGGTAAACTCCCCGAAGCCCCAAAGTCCCTAAGATAATCTAGGTCGTAGATATGAGGATGTCCGAGAGCCATCCTGACCATCAGATCTATGAGGTAGTCAACCTGACGTTGACTGCTTTGGGAGAATAGAGGCTTAGTAAAGCCAAAACCATCAAAGAACGAAGTATTGAAGTAATGTGAACCATCGATCTAGGGTCTACATGGATAGATCAGGACCATCAGATCTAGGCCATGGTCAGCCTGACATTGACCAACTCTGGGAGATTTCAGTCGAGGAGTGAGTCAACCTCCCAAAGTCCTGAAGGTTGGAGTAGATCTCGACCATACATTATAAAGGATGCATGGTGATAGATCCTTTAGTCTGGATCTTGGACACTCTGAAATTTTATAGGTGGGGAGCAGGTGAAATCGTTGAAGTCCTAAAGTGTCGTAGTCCATCCTAGTCGTTGGCGCTAGGAGACACGTGGCACCAGATCCTTCGCTTTGGAGGTTTAGTGCTCTAGAGGAAAATGGATTGTGTGAAGCAAGAACTCCCAAAGACTCAAAGGCTGAAGTTCACCTAAGTTGTTGATCTCAAAGGATAGGCATCATAATATCTACCACTTCGAAGAAAAGTCACTCTGTAGGAAAGCTTGTGGAAAGAGGCGAGAAATCTCGAAGGCCAAAGTGTCGAAGTTCATCCTAACCATTGATAGTGGGGGATGCGTGTCCATAGATATGACACTCTGGAGGTTTGCGTTGCTGAGTACTTTGGAACTCCTGAAGCACGAAGTCCCAAATTTATTTGTAGTCGTTGATTCGTGGGAGACACACGTCGATAGATCGTTAAATTTGGGTGAAATAATTTCAGGAGAAAGCGAGTGTGGAGAGGTAGAAAATCTTGAATGCCAATGTCCCTAAGTAAACTAGGACTATTGATCTGGAAGGATGCGTGGCGCACGATCCTTGACTCTGGAAGAAAGTACTCTGGGAGAAGGGAATGTTGGAACGTTTGGATCACCCAAACATTGAAGTCCTGAAGTAAACCAAGACTGTTGATCTAAAAGGATGCATGGCGCATGATCCTTGACTCCGGAAGAAAACGATCTGGGAGAAAATGGCTGCAGAAATGTCCGAAGCTTCTGAGTGTCGAAGTCCCGAAATGAAACTAAGTCATTGATTTACAACGGATGTGTGGCACTTGATCTAGAACTCTAGGTATGGAGTACTTCAAGAGGAAAGGTTGTGTGAGCGTTCAAGACTTTCAAATGCCAAAGTATCGAAGTGAATCGGGACCATTAAAATCCCTAAGAACACATGGCGTCGGATTGTGAACTTCGTAGAATTTCCATTCTAAGGAAATTTGTGTGGTGGTTGTCTTAGCGCCTGTTGTTTTGGCTTCTGGTCATACCTCAAGGTCATATGAAAGTATAAGGGGAATGGAAGAACCTGAAGGACTTAGAAGAGGATATTTTCCAGTTCTGATTTCGGTTCGTAGCATGGAGGTTGTGGCTGGAAAGCCCTGGAAGAGCAGAATGGAGTAGAATCCCCGAATGAGGACATCGATTCTCTTAAGAAGCGTGAATTTTTTACACCCTGCCATGGGTGTGTTACAAGAATGGTAATGGAAATATGTAGACAACAACATGACCAAAGACATAGCTTGATGAGTTTTCATCAAATTTTGAGAAGAATTACTCACTGGTTTGGTACCTTTCTACCAACACAATAGCAAGGATTTCTTGGTTCTTAGACAATGGTGGATCTGATCATATGACAGAAGCTCGGGAGCTATTTAGAAGTATGATGGAGAGTGATGTAGATATTATGTACAAATTGATGATGATTCCAAGTATGCAATGAAGGGAGAGGGAAAATTTACGTTCCATCTTGAGTCAGGAGGATCGCTAGATGCCCAGGATGTGATTTACGTACCAGGTTTGAAGAAGAATTTGATTTTAGTCTCAGATATGAAGGATATGGGTTTTTCCGTTACTTTTTTGAGAGGGTAGGTACTTGTATGTTCAAATAAATCTATCACGGACAACATAGTATTCAATGGGGTTACAAAAGGAACTTTATGCAGGTTGTAGGAAAATCCTGTTCAATTCTTGGTACATGATAGTGATAGCCTATGTGAGTTGTGGCACAGGATTTTGGGACACATACACTATAGTGAATTGTCGATTCTAAGGGGGATCGTTACAAGTCTTCCATAGTTCAGGATTGAGAAGCAGGAAGTGTGCAGAGGATGCACACTTGGAAAGAATTCCAAGGATTCTTTTTCTAGTAGTGAGAGTAGGTCCAAAGGAATTTTGGACAATATTTTTTCATATGTGAGTGGGTTGATGTCAGTAGCATCACTCAAGGATTGTCATACTATGTGACGTTTATTGACAATTTCTCTAGGAGACCCTGGATGTTCTTTATGAAGGCCAAGGATGAGGTCTCCAGTCGGTTCAAAGAGTTTCGATCTCAAGTAGAGAACCAGATAGGTAAGAAGATCAAGGTATTGAGATCAGATAATGGGGATAGTACACCTCCAATGACTTCAAGGATTTTTTAAAGGAGGAAGGGATCAAGAGGGAGATGAGAGTCTCATACAACCCTCAGTAGAATGGGGTTGAAAAAAGAAAGAATCGGTCCAACATCGGTTCTTCCAGGGCTATAATACATGACCAGGGGTTACCTATGTTCCTGTGGGGAGAGGAATGTAATATGGCAATGTATGTGGAGAACAAGAGTCCTCAAAATATATTGGGGGACAAGACTCCAGAGGAGGCATTCATAGAAGTGAAGCCAAAGATTGGTCAATAGAGGATATTTGGTTTTCCAATTTACATCCATGTGCCTGTGGAGAAGAGGATGAAGCTATAACATTTAGAACAAAAGGGTATATTTGTAGGATACGATGAGACCTCAAGGGCTTATAGGATCTTCATTCCAGCATAGTGAAAGATAGATGTAAGAAGATATGTTAACCTTGACGAGAACTTGACATTTAGGAGTACTCAAGAGTCATCAACAATGACTGAGGATGAGGAGCAATAGGATCCGAAGGATGAGAAACAATCAACAATTTAGAATTCAAGTGGAGAGGAGGAGTTATCCCCTTCCATTATGGTGATGATACCCAGATGGCTATTACAGACATTGAAGGATGTTGGTGAGGCTCCTAGGAGTGTGTTTAGAAAGAGAAGACCTCCGAAGAAGTTTATGAACTATATGGATCTTATGAGTATCATCATTGATGTTGAGACGTCCATTTTTTTTGAAGCAATAGATCAACATGTGTGGTGTGATTCCATGATAGAGGAGTACACCTCTATTATGAGGAATGATGTTTGGGACATAGTGTTGAGACTGGAGAGGAAATCAGTTCTGAGTTCTAGGTGGCTCTACAAGATAACACATGTTATAGATGGTAGCATAGAGAAGTTCAAGGCGAGGTTTGTGGCGAGAGGGTTCTCCCAGAATAGAGAGTGGACTAAGAAGAGACATTTGTTCTAGTCATCGGGAAATCTTCTATTCGAGCTATTATTTCTATTGCTTCAACGATGAGGTGAAGGATACATTAGATGGATGTGAAAACAATGTTCCTCAATGTGATCATTGAGTAGGAAGTACACATATATCAACCTCAGGGATTTGAGGTACATGGGAGAGAGTCTCATGTGTGTAGGATTAAGAAATTCTTGTACAAACTCAAACAAGAACCTAGGGCATGGTATTCCTAGATTGATAGATACTTGTAGAGAATGCAGTTTACTAAGAGTGAGGTAGATCCTAAATTGTACTTCATACTTTTTGGGTCGGATCCACTCATCTTGTTTTTGTACACTGACAATTTATTTCTCACATGTGCAAAGGAGTTTATTGCAGGGTGAAAAATAGATTTAGCTATTGAGTTTGAGATGTAGCACATTGTCTTGATGCATTGTTTCTTGGGGTTAGAGGTATGGAAGGTATCATGAGAGATATTCCTTGGACAAGGGAAGTATATAGTAAAGATCTTGAGGAGATTTAGGATGGAGGACTGTAAATCGATGGCTACGCCTATGGTTACCAATCTGAAGAAGATTGACACTTAAGATTCAGAGTTGGTGGATCCCAGGATATACGAGCAATTTATAGGGTCCTTGGTGTATTTGGTTAACACCAGGCCATATATTTGTTTTTTTGTGAACACATTGAGTCAGTTCATGGTGGAGTCGAGGTAGGTGCATTGGATCACAGTGAAACATGTTTTCAGGTACTTTATAGGTACAATGTAGTTTGGATTGATATATATATTGGAGGAGATGGTGTGGAGTTGCAGGGATATACAAACTCAGATTAGGAAGGAAGTGCAGTAGACATAAAGAGCACTTCGGGGTGGTGCTTCAACTTGGGATCAACAATGATTACTTAGTTCAACAGGAATCATAATTATGTAGCACTCATTTTAGCAGAGGCGGAGTGTATGGTAGTGAGTATGGCTAGCTGTGAATCCATTTGGCTTCACAAATTGCTTACAAGTTTATTTGATTAGGAGTTGTAGTCTACAATGATATACTGTGATAATCATAGTTGTATCAAACTCTCTGAGAATCTAGTATTCCATGACAAGTCCAAGCATATTGAGATCAAATATCACTTCATTCGGGATAGGATCCAGAAGGGAGCAGTGAAGCTTCAATATATTTCCACATATGAGAAGGTTGCAGATATTCTAACCAAACCCCTGAAGAAAGAGAAGTTTGTGTTCTTCAGATATAGACTTGGAGTGGTTCATAATACCTTCCTCACTAAGAGGGACTGTTGATGCTATTTGTAGCATCAAAAAAATATTTTCACACAGGTCTATGTGTCTAGACATGTGGAAATCATCCAAAGCCTTCTACTCTTGAATTTACTTTAATTGAAGGAATTATTAAAGTAAATTTCTTTTTATTAATCAATTATCTAATTAGTTAATTGTGTTTTGAGGAAAGTTCTAAAAGCACTTAGCATGCAATCCAAATCTCAAGTGAGACTAGAAATAAATTGTATCTCACGATTATAAAAGAAAGGCTAGGGTGAAGGAGGAGGACACTTGACACTTGATACTTGAGATTCTTTAGATTCTTGAGAGTAGAGGATTTACTTTTGAGAGGGTTGGATCATGAAGAATAGTGATTCATGATATTGGATAGGTGGAGAAGGATTTCCATCTAGAGATCATGTCAAGGAGAAGAGAGAACAGAGGTAGCGCAAGTGGGTTTTAGTCATAGGAAGCCACATGGGAGTGTCACATTGTATGGGTTTTTCTGTACATGTTTTTGTTACATGTACATGGGTTTCAATGGAGATATTCGCATACATACGCGGGTTTGCTGAAGCAAAGTCACACACACCTCGAAAAACATGTAATTCTAGTTTGTATAGGAGGTCATAATTTTCCATGTTTTTCTATAGTTTTATTTCTCACAGTGGGTCACTATCCCTGTTACGGGAGCCCCTATTTTAGCATAATAAAATCATTTTCAACACTAGTTTTACCTATGGTTTTTTTCCATGGGTATCTACCCAAAAACATTAGTGTTTATGTGTGCTTGATTTTGGTTTCCTTGTTTATGCTTCCATTACATGTATAGTTGATTATTCAACTTTACTTTAATTCAATAAGTGATTTATTTGGAGTTAATAGTCGGGTGTTGAGAAGGAGAAATTTCAACAATAATATCAACAAGCCAAATAGAAACAGAGGGAAACACTATGACTAGTGCTCATATTGATACTACCACCCTCCCCATAACATTTCCTCCTCCACCCAAAGAATGAAAGAGCTTAATGCAATTAAATGAGAGAATATGAAGGATGTGCGAGAGGAGGTGATGGAAGTGACCCCACTTATTTTAATATGGATAAATCACACATTGTTGGACAGACAAAAACAAAAAGGAGCACTAGCAACAAAAGTGCTCAAAGCTCTGAAGACCCAAGAGGTAATCTAGTCGAGATGGAAATTGGTAATGAAAACCAAGTGCATGAATGGGTAGTAATGCAAATCACTAAAATTCAACAAATGACAGAGGAGTTGGAGCACGAGGGACCAACAATTTTTCAAGAACATTGTTTGACCTTGCATAATACTAATTATAATAAAGAGGCTAGAAAATTACAAATAGAGAAAATTCATGTTAAGAATAATATATTTATAGAGAAATGGAGTTCATAGGTGGATGTTTCTAGAGTGGGACCCTCTAGAATTATCAAGCTACATTTGACCACTGGATATTATTTGGATCATTCCATTACAGAATAAGGATTGGAAAATATTAGATGAAAAAATAGGATAAGTGAGTTGAAGCATGCTTTGAGTCCTAGACCACTATTTGTTGAACCATTATCTATTATGGTTCGAGAAATAGTTCCACAAGACTCACTAGGTACATCCTCTAAAGTAAAAAAAGATGCCAAATTATTAATTGGTATTAGAATGTATGTTGCAGAGAATATAGAAAAGAGCCTCAATACAATTTTGGAGGCATGGGAAGTAGGCACCAATTTAAGGAATTTGTCACAAAGTATTTCATCTCTTACAGACTTCTTACAACAAGATTTGGACAATGAAGAGTATTTTTATAAAAAATTATCTGAGTACATTTTTAGTGCGAGTATACGATATGAATGATTTCAAAAGGAATCAACAAGATTTACCTTAAACGAATATAATGAAACAAATAAAAGTTGGTTGGTTGGAAAGGATAGAAGTCCTTCAAGAATTAATTGCAACTTGTAAAAGGATGGAGGGAAAAAGAAGTGACTCATTTTTAAAGTCACTTGATATAGTTAAATAACTTGACAACTCACTAATGATTAGAGAATCCACATTGTTAACCAAGGAACAAATGGAGTCTGATCTAAACATACTCAATATTTCATGGGGTAGTAAGTTTGACAATCTTAGTAACTTACCATAAGAGAAAATTAAATGATGGTTGGTTAATGTTGTTAATGATAATGAGGATCACCTGGAATCAATACAAGAATTACACTCTGAGTGTAAGGAAATAGAGGATGAGATATTTTCTCTTCGTGTTAAGCATGATATAACGGTTCCACAGTTAAAAGATTATATTGAAAATCGGCTCAAGAATTCACTAAACAAAATAAATAATCCTCCATAACTACCAAGAAGAAGTTGCATCGTCAAGGGCCAAGTTCGAGCTATATTTATGAAGGTTTGACAAAGACGCGAAAAGAGGAATCCATCCATCAAATTCTATTTTCATTTTTATGAGTACAATTTTTTAAAGCATCTCCCTTCTTTCATCTCAATATGTGATCATCCATCTTTATGTGTTTATCGCTTACCTATACAACAAAACCCTAATTGTTTTTCTCTTTTCTTCCAGGTTATCTTTGCTAGTATATATGGTCCATGGGAGACCCATACTAGTCCAATAGGACTAACACATTTCATTTTATTGTTTAAGTATCACAAACATTATGATGTGTTGTTTTTTCACACATTTTATTTGAAATTGGACAACCAATTTGCAATATTCTTTTAAATATTTTCACAAAGAGCTATGTGTGGAGCTCAAATTATTTTCCCTTTACTGTATGAATTGATTTGATGGAATGGATGTAGTTGTTCTATATATATTTTAATTTGAGTTATTATTTTGTTATTGTTATACCACCTATTCCACTCTCAGGCATCGATGATATGAATGCATAAATCTATTTTTCTGAATAAGTGAATATATAATCTGAGTAAGAAATAGGAGAACCACCTTTATAAAAATGAAGAGGACAATAGTTGGAAAAAGTTGAGGCACTATTGTCCACCATCTATCTCCTTAATAGGAAATTGTCCACCATCTATCTCTGGCATTGTAGAACCATCAAAACTATGCTCCAATGGAATGATTTTTGGCATTGTATCACTGCTCTATTTCAATGAAGAGATACTACTTTTGAAAATAACTTGAACACATGGTTAAGAATGCCAAAATTTTCCTAAATCGATAGTTTAGTTTTCTTCGTTGTTTCTATTTCATAGACAATTAAAACTTGGAGGAGAGTTGATGTATTTGATCTTGCTAGAGTTCCAAGTCTAATGGATCTCTTGTGACGTACCCTTGTATGGATATCATCTCTTCCATCTATTGGAGAAGAAAAATCCACCTCACAGAAACCAACAAGATTAAATGAGGGAATTGTAGGCATCACCTCAATTATTTCTAATACTTGAATGTCGTTGTGCTAAAAAAACGAAGAATCACAATTTCAAGCCATTATAGAGCATTTGTTGTGTGTCTTGTGTATGACGAACTTTTTGTTGGGTTTTTTGTGAGAGTTTCCCAACTTTACGTCATATTCTCATTCTTTTGTTTTCCTTTTGTGGAGTTGTTCTTAAGTTCAGGTCACGTGCAACCTTTCCTTTTCCCTATACAATTGTCCCTCTCTTATTCTCATTCTCAAGCACATAAATCTAAATTTCTCATAAAAAAATTGATTTTCTAACTTTTTCCCTTTCCTTTTTTCCTTTGCACTTATTGAATGGAACAAAATGATAAACTTACACAAATGTTGTAGTAACATATTACTTGTGCATATTACTCCTTTTTTTAACTTATATTATAATATTTATACATACATTGTTTGTGCTTTAGTTGTTATTTCCTTTTGCTATCTGTAACCATAGTCACCTTATGTATTATGGCACTAGACAAGATTCCTATAAGCATCAACTCAAGCCTTCTCACTCAAGCCTTATGCATTATAGCACTCGACAAGATTCCTATAAGCATCAATGAAAGCCCTCTCACTCAAGCCTTCCGAAATTCCTTACACCTATGCGTAACCAATGCAGCGATGTTTTGGATGTTGTGTAATGTCTTTTCATTAGTTTAACCTAATATTATTCATGTATTTATTTAATAGTTGTTTTCAGAATTTTTTTCATCCTTATATGTGTTCACTCTATTATTGATTCATAAACCATCATACTCACTTGTCTCTCCTCTCATATAAAACCTCAAAACCTTATTTTTCTGAGTCTATTGAATGGAAAATGGAAAAGCAGATCTGAAGGAATTTATATTTAAATACATTTGACAATAGTAAGGAATGTAAATTCTGAAATTATGTCACAGAAGAAAGATGTACTTACATGCTAATGCAAGGTACACTGCAATATATAAAAGTGTATACGCATGTGAAGATGGCATCCCTGGATCTGCCCTTATACCAACTGCTGAATACGGGCGTCTCTGGTTGAGCAACACTTTCAAAGCTTTTGAAATCCAGGCACTGGCGGCTATGCCCATGACAGCCCAAGTGACCTGTGGATTGTTTCTCCCACCTATCGTACCCATTGCGATTATCAAGTAAACCCACCTCAGCTGCAACCAGATATGAAGGTTATCATTAAAAGGCAAAGTTAAACACGAAGGCTCGAAGCTTAAACTGCTCATGTGCATAAAAACATAATTATGCACAGACATGCAGTTTACAGCTCAGAAGTTTAAAAAAGGAAAATTTGTTTTCAAGGGCAGAAATTCATCAGATTTACTAAGATTTCAGATAATTAAATCCTTCTAAGGTGTAAAACTCTCCTCCAGGTTTAAACTTCTACTTAAATTTTGTATGGTCAATTTTTTTTTTATGTTTTAGAGAGATTTGATTTCTCTCTGTTCTTGATTTGTCTAACTGAAATTTCATCCTTCTTCCCACTTAATAATATCAAGAATCAAAATAATCTAAACTGATAGCACAGCACAGAGAAAGCAAAACCAGAGCTATTAAACACAACACAAAAAGAGATAAAAACTACTGTATGAAGTACATAGAGATAAAAAATATTTTATAAATAAGCCTTTCAAAAACAAAGACGAGCGCAAAAATTGATCAAAATCTAATCTATGAAGGACAGAAAGAGATAAAAACTATTCCCCCACACAGCCTGGCTTCTCTGATATACATGAAAACTAAAACTAAAACAATTTTTCCAAAAAAATCAACCGAGTGTAAGAAAAATGTAGAAGGGTGGTAGGAGCATTAACTTTTGCATTCAGATAATGAAAAATTGCTAGTGAGATTGCTGTCTCATCAATGGATGTCCCAGTTATAATCTCAGGTTCTTCTGCAGCCCTAAATGAGTTTCTTCCCCTCATGCTGTTTGCAGCGCTATTTCTTTTGCTAACTCCAGTCATCAGTGTTGAAGGAGATGGATATTTGATAGAATATCTATGACTGTAAAGAACTGGTGTCTCATCACTGGATGTCCCATTTTTAGTCACAGGTTCGTCTGCAGCCCTGAATGACTTTTCTCCCCTCATGCTCTTTGCAGCGCTATTTCTTCTGCTAACTCCAGTCATCAGTGTGGAAGGAGATGGATATTTGATAGAATATCTATGACCGTAAAGAACTGGATGAAGTGGGTTATTAATATATCATTTTACAGAATTAGTTAATTGTCATTGAATGTGAGGTAAGAAACGCTGCTGATTTGACTCTCATTAATGAAGATTCAACTACGGAACACATGCTGGGCTGTTGTTGAATATGTTCAGCTCCCTCGATTTTTTTTTATCACTTTGATTTGAATTTGAAAGTCTTGCAAAAATTCCGTGTTACCTTAAAAAAATTCCAAAATGGTTACATAAATTGTGTGCAGTGATCAAGGGGATCAGCTTGATATTTTAGTGTATAGGTTAAGATATATATAATTGGATTTGAACTTTGAATTCTTTTATACTTCTGATCCTCAGATATCAAAAGTCTGTTTTCTTTTTCTGGGCCATTGAGAAGGTTGTGGCATTGTCACCACCATCTTTATTCAATTCTTCTGCAAATAGTACTCAAGCACAATCAATCACTGCAATTAATGAATATCCGATAATAATATTCAATGAACAAATTCAATTATACATTCCAACATATATAATATTCATAAACCTATAAGATAGTCATAAACCT
The DNA here is from genome assembly GCA_032191745.1 of Picea mariana. Classification (NCBI taxonomy): domain Eukaryota; kingdom Viridiplantae; phylum Streptophyta; class Pinopsida; order Pinales; family Pinaceae; genus Picea; species Picea mariana. The sequence goes on along the minus strand of JASDQU010587361.1, from coordinate 49,281 downwards.
AAACATAATAATATATATTTTAATATATATAACATTCATAAACAATTCCTACTATATGTATTTAAATATATACAACATTCATAAACAACTCCAACCATATGTATTCAAATATATACAGCATTCACAGGTCCCACAAAGTATATCTCAACACTCCATTCATGATCTTATTAGAATGCTCAATAATGGAGTGGGTTAATTAGGGAGCAATCTTCCTTCTGAGTTATTTTTTTAGATATATTTTAATGTTTCAAGAAGCTAAAGTTTTGATTTTTTTCAATTATTGAAAATTTACAATTCAAATTTAACTTATGAGATCTATGAAATTAGTACAAATTTAATCAAAATCATAAGGAGGAGTTGACAAAAGCCTAAAAGTGCGGGCTTTATCTTCGTCCTCGCCAAATTTGTCAAAGTTGACTGTACAGAGAGCGCAGTTTCACGAATGAGATACGAGGCGCAAACAGTGACAGGGGGACAACATAGGCAGGACAGATTTGTCAAGCAAGGCACATATACCAAAAAGGTTTGGTGAGCAATAAGTATATTGCTCCCTAGTTAGCTTATACTCCATAAGGGAAAATTAATATTCTACGTGCATACCTCATTATGAATGGGGACAACATGGCAGGGCAGGTTTTTCAAGCAAAGCACATATATCAAAAAGGCTTTCACATGGTTTATTATGGTGAGCAATACTACGTGTATACCTCATATTACAATGGGGAACATGGCATGGCATATTTTTCAAACAAAGCACATATACCAAAAAGGTTTTCACATGTTTTGGTTTGTTATGGTCAGTAATGAGTATTAATGTTCTATGTACCAAAAAGGTTTTCACATGGTTTGGTTTGTTATTAATGTTCTATGTGCGTATCGTAGTGTATGTCTATATTTTAGAATACATAGTATTATTAATTAAATGTTATGTAATGTAACACATTCAACCTCTTTAAGAAACTTTCAAGGGAATGGGGTAGTAAAGTTTTGCTTCCTTTAACTATCCTAGAATCTTAGTTTGACATCATTATCATTTTTTTTGTTCGTCAAAGGTGTTCCAACAACTACAATTTTGCTTAAAACTAAGTTTTAGATCAAAAGTTTTTGGGTTTTCATTGGCCAAGGTCCACCTCATTGTCACATGGCTCTTTGTCACTCACACAATCTGACGTGGCATTGACACGGTGCATGCCACCTGACCCATTGAGCCTTCTGAATCAACTGCTCAGTCCAATAGATCTAACCATTCTCGGAGTTGAGTAATCTACGGCTCTAATTGTTTCAGAATCTCTATTAGCACAATGGTTAACTCCCGCCTTCTTTATCTCGTACTAGGTAATCAAGTGGGACTTGTGGAAACCTACGACTGAGATTAAGTCTCTCCTTTCTCCAATCGATGGCCTAGATAATCTCTTTGGAGTCTTACCTGAACTCTTCGGAGTGGAACTCCAAACCTTTCGGAGTTGTACTTCAAACTCTCTAGAGTCAACTCCAAAGTAGTCAACTCTATCTCTCGTGGCACCATCGCCATCTGACATTTGAGACCCTCATGTACCCACCACCTAGGCATCTATTATCATGTGTATCTACCACCTGGTATGACACATGGCATACACGTTCCCAAGAAACTCTGCTTCGAAGGGGCCAAAACTTCGTGACACATGGCATGATCTTTACTT